>JAKOGI010003404.1:0-55162 GCA_029747015.1 Carnegiea gigantea | reverse complement strand
GGTTTCGTCCGTGTGTTGCAGTGAAAAAGGGCCTCTTATGTGGTTTTCAGGACCAGGAGGCGTCCGTAGGGAATTTCGGTCATTACGAGTGAACATGGGCGGAGGGCCTGATTTGGATTCTTTTTCCTCGTCCTGGTCAGTTCTCATCCGAAGGCAACAGCAAATGAAACGAGAAAGATCGGTGCTTTTTAGAAAGAAAAAACGACGAAAGATGGGTGCAACACGAGGACTTCCCAGGAGCTCACCCATCCTAGTACTACTCTCGCCCAAGCACGCTTAACTGTGGAGTTCTGACAGGATCCAGTGCATTAGCGCTAGTATGATCGCACCCAATGGATTCTTGCTGAACAAATGTTTCATTGAGGGCACGCGGCCGCAGAGTCGCGGCATACAACACGCCAGTTCCAAAGAGGTCGCAAGTTCGTAACTGACAGCTCCGAAGAGGAGAGCTAAGCGTGCGTTACGAACGGTAGCCCGACCACCTTCATCGCCCCGTGCAAGCATGGGGTTTCATCCGTGTGTTGCAGTAAAAAAGGGCCTCTGATGTGGTTTTCAAGGCCAGGAGGCGTCCGTAGGGGAATTTTCGTAATTTCGAGCGAACATGGGCGGAAGGCCTGATTTGGATGCATTTTCCTCGTCCTAATCATTTCTCATCCGACGGCCACAGCAAATGAAACGAGAAAGATCGGTGCTTTTTAAGGATGGAAAAAAAACAAAAAGGGGTGCAATACGAGGACTTCCCAGGAGGTCACCCATCCCAGTACTGCTCTTGCCCAAGCACGCTTAACTGCGGAGTTCCGATGGGATCCGGTGCATTAGTGCTGGTATGATCGCGCCCAATGGATTCTTACGGAACAAATGTTTCATTGTGGGAACGCGGCCGCAGAGTCGCGCATATAGCACGCCAGCTCCAAAGAGGTCGCAAGTTCGTAACTGACAGCTCGGAAGAGGGGAGCTAAGCGTGCGTTACGGACGGTAGCTCGACCACCTTCATCGCCCCGCGCAAGCATGGGGTTTCATCCGTGTGTTGCAGTAAAAAAGGGCCTCTGATGTGGTTTTCAGGGCCAGGAGGCGCCCGTAGGGGAATTTTCGTAATTTCGAGCGAACATGGGCGGAAGGCCTGATTTGGATGCATTTTCCTCGTCCTGATCTGTTCTCATCCGACGACCACAGCAAATGAAACGGGAAAGATCGATGCTTTTTAAGGAAGAAAAAAATAACAAAAAAGGGGTACAACACGAGTACTTCCCAGGAGGTCACCCATCCCAGCACTGCTCTCGCCCAAGCACGCTTAACTGCAGAGTTCTGATGGGATCCGGCGCATTAGTGCTGGTATGATCGCACCCATTGGATTCTTGCGAAACAAATGTTTCATTGAGGGAACACGGCCGCAGAGTCGCGCATGCAGCACGCCAGCTCCAAAGAAGTCGCAAGTTCTTGACAGACATCTCGGAAGAGGGGAGCTAAGCGTGCGTTACGGACGGTAGCTTGACCACATTCACCGCCCCGTGCATGCATGGGGTTTCGTCCGTGTGTTGCAGTGAAAAAGGGCCTCTGATGTGGTTTTCAGGACCAGGAGGCGTCCGTAGGGGAATTTCTGTCATTTCGAGTGAACATGGGCGGAGGGCCTGATTTGGATTCTTTTTCCTCGCCCTGGCCAGTTCTCATCCGAAGGCAACAGCAAGTGAAACGAGAAAGATCGGTGCTTTTTAGAAAGAAAAAACGACGAAAAAGGGATGCAACACGATGACTTCCCAGGAGGTCACCCATCCTAGTACTACTCTCGCCCAAGCACGCTTAACTGCGGAGTTCTGATGGGATCCGGTGCATTAGTGCTAGTATGATCGCACCCATCGAATTCTTGCGGAACAAATGTTTCATTGAGGGTACGCGGCCGCTGAGTTGCGCATGAAGCACGCCAGCTCCAAAAAGGTCGCAAGTTCGTAACTGACAACTCGGAAGAGGCGAGCTAAGCGTGCGTTACGGACGGTAGCTCGACCACCTTCATCGCCCCGCGCATGCATGGGGTTTCGTCCGTGCGTTGCAGTAAAAAGGGGCCTCTGATGTGTTTTTCAGGGCCACGAGGCGTCCATAGGGGAATTTCGGAAATTTCGACTGAACATAGGCGGATGGCCTGATTTGGATGCTTTTTCCACATCCTGGTCAGTTCTTATCCGCTGGCCACAGCAAATGAAACGAGAAAGATCGGCGCTTCTAAGAAAGAAAAAAACAACGAAAAAGGGGTGCAACACGAGAACTTCCCAGGAGGTCACCCATCCTAGTACTACTCTCGCCCAAGCACGCTTAACTGCGGAGTTCTGATGGGATCCGGTGCATTAGTGCTGGTATGATCGCACCCATTGGATTCTCGCGGACCAAATGTTTCATTGAGGGCACGCGGCCGCAGAGTCGCGCATACAGCACGCCAGCTCCAAAGAGGTCGCAAGTTCGCAACTGACAGCTCGGAAGAGGGGAGCTAAGCGTGCGTTACGGGCAGTAACTTGGCCACATTCACCGCCCCGTGCATGCATGGGGTTTCGTCCGTGTGTTGCAGTAAAAAAGGGCCTCTGATGTGGTTTTCAGGACCAGGAGGCGTCCGTCGGGGAATTTTGGTAATTTCGAGCGAACATGGGCGGAAGGCCTGATTTGGATTCTTTTTCCTCGTCCTGGTCAGGTCTCCTCCGACGGCCACAGCAAATGAAACGAGAAAGTTCGGTGCTTTTTAAGGAAGAAAAAAACAACAAAAAAGGGGTGCAACACGAGGACTTCCCAGGAGGTCGCCCATCCTAATACTACTCTCGCCCAAGCACGCTTAACTGCGGAGTTCTGATGGGATCCGGTGCATTAGTGCTGGTATGATCGCACCCATTGGATTCTTGCGGGCTGAATGTTTTACGGAGGGAACGCGGCCGCCGAGTTGCGCATACAGCACACCAGCTCCAAAGAGGTCACAAGTTCGTAACTGACAGCTCGGAAGAGGCGAGCTAAGCGTGCGTTACGGAGGGTAGCTCGACCCCCTGCATCGCCCTGTGCAAGCATGGGCTTTCGTTCGTGTGTTGCAGTAAAATGGGGCCTCTCAAGTGGTTTTCAGGGCCAGGAGGCGTCCGTAGGGGAATTTCGGAAATTTCGAGTGAACAAGGGCGGAAGGTCGGACTTGGATGCTTTTCCTCGTCCTGGTCAGTTCTCATCCGATGACCACAGCAAATGAAAGGAGAAGGATCGGTGCTTTTAAGAAAGTAAAAAACAACGAAAAAGGGGTGCAACACGAGGACTTCACAGGAGGTCACCCATCCCAGTGCTACTCTTGCCCAAGCACGCTTAATTGCGGAGTTCTGATGGGATCCGGTGCATTAGTGCTGGTGTGATCGCACTCATTGGATTCTTGCGGAGCAAATGTTTCATTGAGGGTACGCGGCCGCAGAGTCGCGCGTACAGCACGCCAGCTCCAAAGCGGTCGCAAGTTCGCAACTGACAGCTTGGAAGAGGGGAGCTAAGCGTGCGTTACGGGCGGTAACTTGGCCACATTCACCGCCCCGTGCATGCATGGGGTTTCGTCCGTGTGTTGCCGTAAAATGGGGCCTCTAATATGGTTTTCAGGGCCAAGAGGCGTCCGTTGGGGAATTTCGGAAATTTCGAGTGAACAATGGTGGAAGGTCGGACATGGATGCTTTTTCCTCGTCCTGGTCAGTTCTCATCAGACGGCCACGGCAAATGAAACGCGAAGGATCGGTGCTTTTAAGAAAGTAAAAAGCAACGAAAAAGGGGTGCAACACGAGGACTTCCCAGGAGGTCGCCCACCCAGTACTGCTCTCGCCCAAGCACGCTTAACTGCGGAGTTCCGATGGGATCCGGTGCATTAGTGCTCGTATGATCGCACCCATTGGATTCTTGCGGAACAAATATTTCATTGAGGGTATGCGGCCGCAGGATCGCGCATACAGCACGCCAGCTCCAACGGGGTTGCCAGTTCGTAACTGACAGCTCCGAAGAGGCGAGCTAAGCGTGCGTTACGGACGGTAGCTCGACCCCCTGCATCACCCCGTGCAAGCATGGGCTTTCGTCCGTGTGTTGCAGTAAAATGGGGGCTCTCAAGTGGTTTTCGGGGCCAGGAGGCGTCCGTTGGGGAATTTCGGAAATTTCGAGTGAACAAGGGCGGAAGGTCGGACTTGGATGCTTTTTCATCGTCTTGGTCAGTTCTCATCCGATGACCACAGCAAATGAAACGAGAAGGATCGGTGCTTTTAAGAAAGTAAAAAACAACGAAAAAGGGGTGCAACACGAGGACTTCACAGGAGGTCACCCATCCGAGTACTACTCTGGCCCAAGCACGCTTGACTGCGGAGTTCTGATGGGATCCGGTGCATCAGTGCTGGTGTGATCGCACCCATTGGATTCTTGCGGAGCAAATGTTTCATTGAGGGTACGCGGCCGCAGAGTCGCGCATACAGCACGCCAGCTCCAAAGAGGTCGCAAGTTCGCAACTGACAGCTCGGAAGAGGCGTGCTAAGCGTGCGTTACGGATGGTAGCTCGGCCACCTTCATCGCCCCGTGCAAGTATGCGGTTTCATCCGTGTGTTGCAGTAAAAAAGGGCCTCTCATGTGGTTTTCAGGGTCAGGATGCGTCCGTTGGGGAATTTTGGTAATTTCGAGCGAACATGGGCGGAAGGCCTGGTTTGGATTCTTTTTCCTCGTCCTGGTCAGCTCTCCTCCGACGGCCACAGCAAACGAAACGAGAAAGATCAATGCTTTTTAAGGAAGAAAAAAACAACAAAAAAGGGGGGCAACACAAGGACTTCGCAGGAGGTCACCCATCCTAGTACTACTCTCGCCCAAGCACGCTTAACTGCAGAGTTCTGATGCGATCCGGTGCATTAGTGCTGGTATGATCGCACCCATTGGATTCTTGCGGAACAAAAGTTTCATTGAGGGAACGCAGCCGCAGAGTCGCGCATACAGCATGCCAACTCCAAAGAGGTCGCAAGTTCGTAACTGACAGCTCGGAAGAGGCGAGCTAAGCGCGCGTTACGGACGGTAGCTTGACCACATTTACCGCCCCGTGCATGCATGGGGTTTCGTCCGTGTGTTGCAGCGAAAAATGGCCTCTGATGTGGTTTTCTGGACCAGGAGGCGTCCGTAGGGGGATTTTGGTCATTTCGAGTGAACATGGGCGGAGAGCCTGATTTGGATTATTTTTCCTCGTCCTGGTCAGTTCTCATCCGAAGGCAACAGCAAATGAAACGAGAAAGATCGGTGCCTTTTAGAAAGAAAAAACGACGAAAAAGGGGTGCAACACGAGGACTTCCCAGGAGGTCACCCATCCTAGTACCACTCTCGCCCAAGCACGCTTAACTGCGGAGTTCTGATGGGATCCGGTGCATTAGTGCTGGTATGATCGCACCCATCGAATTCTGGCGGAACAAATGTTTCATTGAGGGTACGCGGCCGCTGAGTTGCGCATAAAGCACGCCGGCTCCAAAGAGGTCGTAAGTTCGTAACTGACAACTCGGAAGAGGCGAGCTAAGCGTGCGTTACGGACGGTAGCTCGACCACCTTCATCGCCCCGTGCAAGCATGGGGTTTCATCCGTGTGTTTCAGTAAAAAAGGGCCTCTGATGTGGTTTTCAGGGCCAGGAGGCGTCCGTAGGGGAATTTTGGTAATTTCGAGCGAACATGGGCGGAAGGCCTGATTTGGATGCTTCTTCCTCGTCCTAGTCAGTTCTCATCCGACGGCCACAGCAAATGAAACGAGAAAGATCAGTGCTTTTTAAGGAAGAAAAAAATAACAAAAAAGGGGGGGCAACACGAGGACTTCCCAGGAGGTCACCCATCCTAGTACTACTCACGCCCAAGCACGCTTAACTGCGGAGTTCTGATGGGATCCGGTGCATTAGTGCTAGTATGATCGCACCCATTAGATTCTTGCGAAACAAATGTTTCATTGAGTGTACGCGGCCGTAGAGTCGCGCATACAGCACGCCAGCTCCAAAGAGGTCGCAAGTGCGTAACTGACAGCTCGGAAGAGGCGAGCTAAGCGTGGGCTTTCGTCCGTGTGTTGCAGTAAAATGGGGCCTCTCAAGTGGTTTTCATGGCCAGGAGGCGTCCGTTGGGGAATTTCGGTCATTTCGAGTGAACATGGGCGGAGGGCCTGATTTGGATTCTTTTGCCTCGTCCTGGTCAGTTCTCATCCGAAGGCAACAGCAAATGAAACGAGAAGGATCGGTGCTTTTTAGAAAGAAAAAACGACGAAAAAAGGGTGCATCATGAGGGCTTCCCAGAAGGTCACCCATCCTAGTACTACTCTCGTCCAAGCACGCTTAACTGCAAAGTTCTGATGGGATCCAGTGCATTAGTGCTGGTATGATCGCACCCATTGAATTCTTGCCGAACAAATGTTTCATTGAGGGCACGCAGCCGCAGAGTCGCGCATACAGCATGCCAGCGCCAAAGAGGTCGCAAGTTCGTAACTGACAGCTCGGAACAGGCGAGCTAAGCGTGCATTACGGACGGTAGCTTGACCACATTCACCGCCTCGTGCATGCATGGGGTTTCGTCCGTGTGTTGCAGTGAAAAAGGGCCTCTGATGTGGTTTTCAGCACCAGGAGGCGTCCGTGGGGGAATTTCGGTCATTTCGAGTGAACATGGGCAGAGGGCCTGATTTGGATTCTTTTTCCTCGTCCTGGTCAGTTCTCATCCGAAGGCAACAGCAAATGAAACGAGAAAGATCGGTGCTTTTTAGAAAGAAAAAACGACGAAAAAGGGGTGCAACACGAGGACTTCCCAGGAGGTCACCCATCCTAGTACTACTCTCGCCCAAGCACGCTTAATTGCAGAGTTCTGATAGGATCGGGTCCATTAGTGCTGGTATGATCGCACCCATTGGATTCTTGCGGAACAAATGTTTCATTGAGTGCGCGCGGCTGCCGAGTCGCGCATGCAGCGCCCCAAATCTAAAGATGTCGCAAGTTCGTAACTGACAGCTCGAAAGCGGCGAGCTATGCGTGCGTTACGGAGGGTAGCTCGACCACCTTCATCGCCCCATGCCAGCGTTGGGTTTCGTCCCTGTGTTGCTGTAAAAAAGGGCCTCTGAAGTGGTTTTTTGGGCCAAGAGTAGTCCGTAGGGGAATTTTGGACATTCCGACTGAACATGGACGAAAGGCCTTGTTTGGATGCGTTTTCCTCGTCCGGGCCAGGTCTCATTCGACGCCCACAGCAAATGAAACGAGAAGGATCAGTGTTTTTAAAAAAGGAAAAAAACGAAAAAGGGGTGCAACACGAGCGCTTCCCGGGTGGTCACCCATCGTACTACTACTCTTGCCCAGGCACGCTTAACTGCGGAGTTTTGATGGGATCCGCTGCATTACTGCTGGTATGATCGCGGCCATTGGATTCTTGCGGAACAAATGTTTCGTTGAGTGTACGCGGCCGCTGAGTCGTGCTTAATGCACGCCGGCTTTAAAGAGGTCGCAAGTTCGTAACTTACAGGTCGGAAGCGGCGAGCTAGGCGTGCGTTACGGATGGTAGCTCGACCACCTTCATCGCCCCTTGTCAACGTGTTGTTTCGTCCTTGTGTTGCGGTAAAAAAGGGCATCTGAAGTGGTTTTCAAGGCCAAGAGTCGTCAGTAGGGGAATTTTGGTCATTTCGACTGAACATGGCCGAAAGGCCTGATTTGGATGGCTTTTTCCTCATCCTGGTCAGATCTCATCCAACGCCCACAGCAAATAAAACGAGAAGGATCGGTGCTTTTAAAAAAGGAAAAAAAATGAGCAAGGGTTGCAACACGAGGACTTCCCAGGAGGTCACCCATCCTAGTACTACTCTCGCCCAAGCACGCTTGACTGCGGAGTTCTGATGGGATCCGGTGCATTGGTGCTGGTTTGATTGCACCCATTGGATTTTTGCGGAACAAATCATTTATAGAGCGTACGCGGCTGCTGAGTCGCACATACAGCGCCCCAAATCTAAAGAGGTCGCAAGTTCGCAACTTACAGCTCAGAAGCGGCGAGCTAAGAGTGCGTTACGGACGGTCGCTCGACCCCTTCATCGCCCCGTGCAAGCATGGGCTTTTGTCCGTGTGTTGCAGTAAAATGGGGCCTCTAATGTGGTTTTCAGGGCCAGGAGGCGTCCGTTGGGGAATTTCGGAAATTTCGAGTGAACAAGGGCGGAAGGTCGGACTTGGATGCTTTTTCCTCGTCCTAGTACTAGTACTACTCTCGCCCCAGTACGCTTAACTGCGGAGTTCTGATGGGATCCGGTGCATTAGGGCTGGTATGATCGCACCCATTGGATTCTTGCGGAACAGATGTTTCATTGAGTCCACGCGGCTGCCGAGTCGCGCATGCAGCGCCCCAAATCTAAAAAGGCCGTAAGTTCGTAACTGACAGCTCGGAAGCGGCGAGCTATGCGTGCGGTACGGATGGTAGCTCGACCACCTTCATCGCCCCCTGCCAGCGTGGGGTTTCGTCCCTGTGTTGCTGTAAAAAAAGGGCCTCTGAAGTGGTTTTTAGGGCCAAGAGTCGTCCGTAGGCGAATTTTTGTCATTTCGACTGAACATGGACGAAAGGCCTGATGTGGATGCTTTTTCCTCGTCCTGGCCAGGTCTCATCCGACGGCCACAGCAGATGAAACGAGAAGAATCAGTGTTTTTAACAAAGGAAAAAAACGAAAAAGGGGTGCAACACGAGCGCTTCCCTGGAGGTGACCCATCCTACTACCACTGTTGCCCAAGCATGCTTAACTGCGGAGTTCTGATGGGATCCGCTGCATTGGTGCTGGTATGATCGCAGCCATTGGATTCTTGCGGAACAAATGTTTCGTTGAGTGTACGCGGCCGCTGAGTCGCGCTTAATGCACGCCGGCTCTAAAGAGGTCGCAAGTTCGTAACTTACAGATCGGAAGCGGCGAGCTAGGCGTGCGTTATGGATGGTAGCTCGACCACCTTCATCGCCCCTTGCCAGCGTGGGGTTTCGTCCTTGTGTTGCTGTAAAAAAGGGCCTCTGAAGTGGTTTTCAGGGCCAAGAGTCGTCAGTAGGGGAATTTTGGTCATTTCGACTGAACATGGACGAAAGGCCTGATTTGGATGCTTTTTCCTCCTCCTAGCCAGGTCTCATCCGACGCCCACAGCAAATGAAACGAGAAGGATCAATGTTTTTAAAAAAGGAAAAAAAACGAAAAAGGGGTGCAACACGAGCGCTTCCCAGGAGGTCACCCATCCTACCACCACTCTTGCCCAAGCACGCTTAACTGCGGAGTTCTGATGCGATCCGCTGCATTAGTGCTGGTATGATCGCAGCCACTGGATTCTGGCGGAACTAATGTTTCCTTGAGTGTACGCGGCCGCTGAGTCGCGCTTAATGCACGCCGGCTCTAAAGAGGTCGCAAGTTCGTAACTTACAGGTCGGAAGCGGTGAGCTAGGCGCGCGTTACGGATGGTAGCTCGACCACCTTCATCGCCCCTTGCCAGCGTGGGGTTTCGTCCTTGTGTTGCTATAAAAAAAGGGCCTCTGAAGTGGTTTTCAGGGCCAAGAGTCTTCAGTAGGGGAATTTTGGTCATTTCGACTGGACATGGCCGAAAGGCCTGATTTGGATGGCTTTTTCCTCATCCTGGTCAGGTCTCATCCAATGCCCACAGCAAATGAAACAAGAAGGATCGGTGCTTTTAAAAAAGATAAAAAATGAACAAGGGTTGTAACACGAGGACTTCCGAGGAGGCCACCCATCCTAGTACTACTCTCGCCCAAGCACGCTTGACTCCGGAGTTCTGATGGGATCCGGTGCATTGGTGCTGGTTTGATCGCACCCATTGGATTTTTGCGAAACAAATCTTTTATAGAGCGTACGCGGCTGCCGGGTCGCATGTACAACGCCCCAAATCTAAAGAGGTCGCAAGTTCGCAACTTACAGCTCGGAAGCAGCGAGCTAAGCGTGTGTTACGGACGGTAACTCGTCCAACTTCATCGCCCCGCGCAAGCATGGGGTTTCATCCGCGTCTGGCAGTAAAAAAGGGCCTCTGATGTGGTTTTCAGGGCTAGGAGGCATCCGCAGGGGAATTTTCGTAATTTTGAGCGAACATGGGCGGAAGGCCTGATTTGGATGCTTTCTCCTCGTCCTGATCAGTTCCCATCCGACGGCCACAGCAAATGAAACGAGAAAGATCGGTGCTTTTTAAGGAAAAAAAACAACAAAAAAGGGGTGCAATACGAGGACTTCCCAGGAGGTCACCCATCCTAGTACTACCCTCGCCCAAGCACGCTTAACTGCGGAGTTCTGATGGGATCCGGTGCATTAGTGCTGGTAAGATCGCACCCATCGGATTCTTGCGGAACAAATGTTTCATTGAGGGTACGCGGCCGCAGAGTCGCGGATAGAGCACGCCAGCTCCAAAGAGGTCGCAAGTTCGTAACTGACAGCTCGGAAGAGGAGAGCTAAGCGTGCGTTGCGAACGGTAGCTCAACCACCTTCTTCGCCCCGTGCAAGTATGGGGTTTCATCCGTGTCTTGCAGTAAAAAAGGGCCTCTGACGTGGTTTTCAGGGTCAGGAGGCGTCGGTAGGGGAATGTTGGTAATTTCGAGCGAACATGGGCGGAAGGCCTGATTTGGATGCTTTTTCCGCGTCTTGGTCAGTTCTCATCCGACGGCCAACGCAAATGAAACGAGAAAGATCGGTGCTTTTTAAGGATGAAAAAAACAACAAAAAAGGGGTGCAACACGAGGACTTCCCGGGAGGTCACCCATCCTAGTACTGCTCTCGCCCAAGCACGCTTAACTCCGCAGTTCTGATGGGATCGGGTGCATTAGTGCTGGTATGATCCCACCCATTGGATTCTTGCGGAACAAATGCTTCATTGAGGGAACGCGGCCGCAGAGTCGCGCATACAGCACGCCTGCTCCAAAGAGGTCGCAAGTTCGCAACTGACAGCTCGGAAGCGGCAAGCTAAGAGTGCGTTACGGACGGTCACTCGACCCCTTCATCGCCCTGTGCAAGCATGGGCTTTCGTCCGTGTCTTGCAGTAAAATGGGGCCTCTAATGTGGTTTTCAGGGCCACGAGACGTCCGTTGGGGAATTTCGAAAATTTCGAGTGAACAATGGCGGAAGGTCGGACTTAGATGCTTTTTCCTCGTCCTGGTCAGTTCTCATCAGACGACCACAGCAAATGAAACGAGAAGGATCGGTGCTTTTAAGAAAGTAAAAAGCAACGAAAATGGGGTGCAACACGAGGACTTCCCAGGAGGTCACCCATCCTAGTACTACTCTCGCCCAAGAACGCCTAACTGCGGAGTTCTGATGGGATCTTGTGCTTTAGTGCTGGTATGATCGCACCCATTGGATTCTTGCAGAGCAAATGTTTCATTGAGGGTACGCTGCCGCAGAGTCGCGCATGCAGCGCGCCAGCTCCAAAGAGGTCGCAAGTTCGTAACTGAGAGCTCGGAAGAGGCGAGCTAAGCGTGCGTTACGGGCGGTAGCTCGACCACCTTCATCGCCCCGTGCAAGCACGAGGTTTCATCCGTGTGTTGCAGTAAAAAAGGGCCTCTGATGTGGTTTTCAGGGCCAGGTGGCGTCCGAAGGGGAATTTTCGTAATTTCGAGCGAACATGGGCGGAAAGCCTGATTTGGATGCTTTTTCCTCGCCCTGATCAGTTCTCATTCGACGGCCACTGCAAATGAAACGAGAAAGATCGGTGCTTTTTAAGAAAGAAAAAAACAACAAAAAATGGGCGCAATACGAGGACTTCCCAGGAGGTCATCTATCCCAGTACTGCTCTCGCCCAAGCACGCTTAACTGCGGAGTTCTGATGGGATCCGGTGCATTAGTGCTGGTATGATCGCACCCATTGGATTCTTGCGGAACAAATGTTTCATTGTGGGAACGCGGCCGCAGAGTCGCGCATACAGCATGCCAGCTCCAAAGAGGTCGCAAGTTCTTAACTGACAGCTCGAAAGACGGGAGTTAAGCGTGCGTTACGGACGGTAGCTTGACCACTTTCACCGCCCCGGGCATGCATGGGGCTTCGTCCGGGTGTTGCTATGAAAAAGGGCCTCTGATGTGGTTTTCAGGACCAGGACGCGTCCGTAGGGAAATTTCGGTCATTTCGAGTGAACATGGGCGGAGGGCCTGATTTGGATTTTTTTTCCTCGTCTTGGTCAGTTCTCATCCGAAGGCAACAGCAAATGAAACGAGAAAGATCGGTGCTTTTTAGAAAGAAAAAACGACGAAAAATGGGTGCAACACGAGGACTTCCCAGGAGGTCACCCATCCTAGTACTACTCTCGCCCAAGCACGCTTTACTGCGGAGTTCTGACAGGATCCAGTGCATTAGCGCTGGTATGATCGCACCCAATGGATTCTTGCGGAACAAATGTTTCATTGAGGGCACGCGGCCGCAGAGTCGCGCATACTGCACGCCTGCTCCAAAGAGGTCGCAAGTTCGTAACTGACAGCTCGAAAGAGGCGAGCTAAGCGTGCGTTACGGACGGTAGCTGGACCACATTCACCGCCCCGTGCATGCATGGGGTTTCGTCCGTGTGTTGCAGTAAAAAAGGGCCTCTGATGTGGTTTTCAGGACCATGAGGCGTCCGTAGGGGAATTTTGGTAATTTCGAGCGAACATGGGCGGAAGGCCTGATTTGGATTCTTTTTCCTCGTGCTGGTCAGTTCTCCTCCGACGGCCACAGCACATGAAACGAGAATGATCGGTTCTTTTTAAGGAAGAAAAAAACAACAAAAAAGGGGTGCATTACGAGGACTTCCAAGGAGGTCACCCATCCTAGTACTACCCTCCCCCAAGCACGGTTAACTGCGGAGTTCTGATGGGATCCGGTGCATTAGTGCTGGTATGATCGCACCCATTGGATTCTTGCGAACCAAATGTTTCAATGAGGGAACGCGGCCGCAGAGTCGCGCATACAGCACGCCAGCTCCAAAGGGGTCGCAAGTTCGTAACTGACAGTTCAGAAGAGGTGAGCTAAGCGTGCGTTACGGACGGTAGCTTGACCACATTCACCGCCCCGTGCATGCATGGGGTTTCGTCCGAGTGTTGCAGTGAAAAAGGGCCTCTGATGTGGTTTTCAGGACCAAGACGCGTCCGTAGGGGAATTTCGGTCATTTCGAGTGAACATGGGCGGAGAGCCTGATTTGGATTCTTTTTCCTCGTCCTGGTCAGTTCTCATCCGAAGGCAACAGCAAATGAAACGAGAAAGATCGGTGCTTTTCAGAAAGAAAAAACGACGAAAGATGGGTGCAACACGAGGACTTCCCAGGAGGTCACCCATCCTAGTACTACTCTCGCCCAAGCACGCTTAACTGTGGAGTTCTGACAGGATCCGGTGCATTAGCGCTAGTATTATCGCACCCAATGGATTCTTGCTGAACAAATGTTTCATTGAGGGTACGCGGCCGCAGAGTCGCGCATACAGCACGCCAGCTCCAAAGAGGCCGCAAGTTCGTAACTGACAGCTCGGAAGAGGCGAGCTAAGTGTGCGTTACGGACGGTAGCCCGACCACCTTCATCGCCCCGTGCAAGCATGGGGTTTCATCCGTGTGTTGCAGTAAAAAAAGGGCCTCTGATGTGGTTTTCAGGGCCAGGAGGCGTCCGTAGGGGAATTTTCGTAATTTCGAGCGAACATGGGCGGAAGGCCTGATTTGGATGCATTTTCCTCATCCTGATCTGTTCTCATCCGACGACCACAGCAAATGAAACGAGAAAGATCGGTGCTTTTTAAGGAAGAAAAAAATAACAAAAAAGGGGTGCAATACGAGTACTTCCCAGGAGGTCACCCATCCCAGCACTGCTCTCGCCCAAGCACGCTTAACGGCGGAGTTCTGATGGGATCCGGCGCATTAGTGCTGGTATGATCGCACCCATTGGATTCTTGCGGAACAAATGTGTCATTGAGGGAACACGGCCGCAGAGTCGCGCATGCAGCACGCCAGCTCCAAAGAAGTCGCAAGTTCTTAACAGACATCTCGGAAGAGGGGAGCTAAGCGTCCGTTACGGACGGTAGCTGGACCACATTCACCGCCAAGTGCAAGCATGGGGTTTCGTCCGTGTGTTGCAGTGAAAAAAGGCCTCTGATGTGGTTTTCCAGACCAGGACGCGTCCGTAGGGGAATTTCGGTCATTTCGAGTGAACATGGGCGGAGGGCCTGATTTGGATTCTTTTTCCTCGTCTTGGTCAGTTCTCATCCGAACGAAGCAGCAAATGAAACGAGAAGGATCGGTGCTTTTTAGAAAGAAAAAACGACGAAAAAGGGGTGCAACACGACGATTTCCCAGGAGGTCACCCATCCTAGTACTACTCTCGCCCAAGCACGCTTAACTGCGGAGTTCTGACAGGATCCGATGCGTTAGTGCTGGTGTGATCGCACCCATTGGATTCTTGCGGAACAAATGTTTCATTGAGGGTACGCGGCCGTAGAGTCGCGCATACAGCACGCCAGCTCCAAAGAGGTCGCAAGTTCGTAACTGACAGCTCGGAAGAGGAGAGCTGAGCGTGCGTCACCGACGGTAGCTCGACCACCTTCATCGCCCCGTGCAAGCGTGAGGTTTCATCCGTGTGTTGCAGTGAAAAAGGGCCTCTCATGTGGTTTTCAAGGCCAGGAGGCGTCCGTAGGGGAATTTTTGTAATTTCGAGCGAACATGGGCGGAAGGCCTGATTTGGATTCTTTTTCCTCGTCCTGGTCAGTTCTCCTCCGACGTCCACAGCAAATTAAACGAGAAAGATCGGTGCTTTTTGGGGAGGAAAAAAACAACAAAAAAGGGGTGCAACACGAGGATTTGCCAGGAGGTCACGCATCCTAGTACTACTCTCGCCCAAGCACGCTTAACTGCGGAGTTCTGACAGGATCCGGTGCGCTAGTGCTGGTATGATCGCACCCATTGGATTCTTGCGGAACAAATGCTTCATTGAGGGTACGCGGCCGCAGAGTCGCGCGTACAGCACGCTAGCTCCAAAGAGGTCGTAAGTTCGTAACTGACAGCTCGGAAGAGGAGAGCTAAGCGTGCGTTACAGACGGTAGCTCGACCACCTTCATCGCCCCGTGCAAGCATGAGGTTTCATCCGCGTGTTGCAGTAAAAAAGGGCTTCTAATGTGGTTTTCAGGGCCAGGAGGTGTCCGTAGGGGAATTTTGGTAATTTCGAGCGAACATGGGCGGAAGGCCTGATTTGGATTCTTTTTCCTCGTCCTGGTCAGTTCTCCTCCGACGTTCACAGCAAATGAAACGAGAAGGATCGGTGCTTTTTAAGGAAGAAAAAAACAACAAAAAAGGGGTGCAACACGAGGACTTCCCAGGAGGTCACCCACCCTAATACTACTCTCGCCCAAGCACGCTTAACTGCGGAGTTCTGATGGGATCCGGTGCATTAGTGCCGGTACGATCGCACCCATTGGATTCTTGCGGACCAAATGTTTCATTGAGGGAACGTGGCCGCAGCGTCGCGCATACAGCACGCCAGCTCCAAAGAGGTCACAAGTTCGTAACTGACAGTTCGGAAGAGGCGAGCTAAGCGTGCGTTACGGACAATTGCTTGACCACATTCACCGCCCCGTGCATCTATGGGGTTTCGTCCGTGTGTTGCAGTGAAAAAGGGCCTCTGATGTGGTTTTCAGGACCAGGAGGCGTCCGTAAGGGAATTTCGGTCATTTCGAGTGAACATGGGCGGAGGGCCTGATTTGGATTCTTTTTCCTCGTCCTGGTGAGTTCTCATCCGAAGGCAACAGCAAATGAAATGAGAAAGATCGGTGCTTTTTAGGGAAGAAAAAAAACCACAAAAAAGGGTTACAATACGAGGACTGCCCAGGAGGTCACCCATCCTAGTACTGCCCTCGCCCAAGCACGCTTAACTGTGTAGTTCTGATGGGATCCGGTGCATTAGTGCTGGTATGATCGCACCAGTTGGATTCTTGCGGACTAAATGTTTCAATGAGGGAACGCGGCCGCAGAGTCGGGCATACAGCTCGCCAGCTCCAAAGGGGTCGCAAGTTCGTAACTGACAGTTCGGAAGAGGTGAGCTAAGCGTGCGTTACGGACGGTAGCTTGACCACATTCACCGCCCCGTGCATGCATGGGGTTTCGTCCGTGTGTTACAGTGAAAAAGGGCCTCTGATGTGGTTTTCAGGACCAGGACGCGTCCGTAGGGGAATTTTGGTAATTTGGAGCGAACATGGGCGGAAGGCCTGATTTGGATTCTTTTTCCTCGTCCTGGTCAGTTCTCCTCCGACGGCCACAGCAAATGTAACGAGAAAGATCGGTGCTTTTTAAGGAAGAAAAAAACAACAAAAAGCAGGTGCAACACGAGGACTTCCCAGGAGGTCACCAATCCTAGTACTGTTCTCGCTCAAGCACGCTTAACTCCGGAGTTCTGATGGGATCCGGTGCATTAGTGCTGGTATGATCGCACCCATTGGATTCTTGCGGAACAGATGTTTCATTGACAAAACGCGGCCGCAGAGTCGCGCATACAGCACGCCATCTCCAAAGAGGTCGCAAGTTCGTAACAGGCAGCTCGGAAGAGGCGAGCTAAGCGTGCGTTACGGACGGTAGCTTGACAACATTCACCGCCCTGTGCATGCGTGGGGCTTCGTCCGTGTGTTGCAGTGAAAAAGGACCTCTGATGTGGTTTTCAGGACCAGGAGGCGTCCGTAGGGGAATCTTGGTCATTTCGAGTGAACATGGGCGGAGGGCCTGATTTGGATTCTTTTTCCTCGTCTTGGTCAGTTCTCATCCGAAGGCAACAGCAGATGAAACGACAAAGATCGGTGCTTTTTAGAAAGAAAAAGCGACGAAAAAGGGGCGCAACACGAGGACTTCCCAGGAGGTCACCCATCCTAGTACTACTCTCGCCCAAGCACGCTTAACTGCGTAGTTCTGATGGGATCCTGTGCTTTAGTGCTGGTATGATCGCACCCATTGGATTCTTGCGGAGCAAATGTTTCATTGAGGGTACGCGGTCGCAGAGTCGCGCATACAGCACGCCATCTCCAAAGAGGTCGCAAGTTCGTGACAGACAGCTCGGAAGAGCCGAGCTAAGCGTGCGTTACGGACGGTAGCTTGACAACATTCACCGCCCTGTGCATGCATGGGGTTTCGTCCGTGTGTTGCAGTGAAAAAGGACCTCTGATGTGGTTTTCAGGACCAGGAGGCGTTCGTAGGGGAATTTCGGCCATTTCGAGTGAACATGGGCGGAGGGCCTGATTTGGATTCTTTTTCATCGTCCCAGTGAAATCTCATCCGAAGGCAACAGCGAATGAAACGAGAAAGATCGGTGCTTTTAAGAAAGAAAAAACGGCGAAAAGGGGGTGCAACACGAGAACTTCCCAGGAGGTCACCCATCCTAGTACTACTCTCGCCCAAGCACGCTTAACTGGGGAGTTCTGAAGGGATCCGGTACATCAGTGCTGGTACGATCGCACCCATCGGATTGTTGCGGAACAAATGTTTCATTGAGGGTACGCGGCCGCAGAGACGTGCATACAGCACACCAGCTCCAAAGAGGTTGCAAGTTCGTAACTGACAGCTCAGAAGAGGCGAGCTAAGCGTGCGTTACGGACGGTAGCTCGGCCACCTTCATCGCCCCGTGCAAGCATGGGGTTTCCTCCGTGTGTTGCAGTAAAAAAGGGCCTATGTTGTGGTTTTCAGGGCCAGGAGGCATCCGTAGGGGAATTTTGGTAATTTCGAGCGAACATGGGCGGAAGGCCTTATTTGGATGCTTTTTCCTCGTCCTGATCAGTTCTCATCCGACGGCCACAGCAAATGAAACGAGAAAGATCGGTGCTTTTTAAGGAAGAAAAAAACAACAAAAAAGGGGTGCAACCCGAGGACTTCCCAGGAGGTCAGCCCTCGTAGGACTACTCTCGCCCAAGCACGCTTAACTGCGGAGTTCTGAAAGGATCCGGTGCATTAGTGCTGGTATGATCGCACCCATTGGATTCTTGCGGATCAAATGTTTCATTGAGTCCACGCGGCTGCCGAGTCACGCATGCAGTGCCCCAAATCTAAAGAGGTCGTAAGTTCGTAACTGACAGCTCGGAAGCGGCGAGCTTTGCGTGCGTTACGGAGGGTAGCTCTACCACCTTCATTGCCCCTTGCCAGCGTGGGGTTTCGTTCCTGTGTTGCTGTAAGACAGGGCCTCTGAAGTGGTTTTTAGGGCCAAGAGTCGTCCGTAGGCGAATTTTGGTCATTTCGACTAAACATGGACGAAAGACCTGATTTGGATGCTTTTTCCTCGTCCTGGCCAGGTCTCATCCGACGCCCACAGCAGATAAAACGGGAAGGATCAGTGTTTTTAAAAAAGGAAAAAAACGAAAAAGGGGTGCAACACGAGTGCTTCCCAGGAGGTCACCCATCCTACTATTACTCTTACCCAAGCACGCGTAACTGCGGAGTTCTGATGGGATCCGCTGCATTAGTGCTGGTATGATCGCAGCCCCTGGATTCTTGCGGAACAAATGTTTCGTTGAGTGTACGCGGCCGCTGAGTCGCGCTTAATGCACCCCGGCTCTAAAGAGGTCGCAAGTTCGTAACTTACAGGTCGGAAGCGGCGAGCTAGGCGTGCGTTACGGATGGTAGCTCGACCACCTTCATCACCCCTTACCAGCGTGGGGTTTCGTTTTTGTGTTGCTGTAAAAAAGGGCCTCTGAAGGGGTTTTCAGGGCCAATAGTTGTCAGTAGGGGAATTTTGGTCATTTCGACTGAACATGGCCGAAAGGCCTGATTTGGATGGCTTTTTTCTCATCCTGGTCAGGTCTCATCCAACGCCCACAGCAAATGAAAAGAGAAGGATCGGTGCTTTTAAAAAAGAAAAAAAACGTACAAGGGTTGCAACATGAGGACTTCAAAGGAGGTCACCCATCCTAGTACTACTCTCGCCCAAGCACGCTTGACTGCGGAGTTCTGATGGGATCCGGTGCATTGGTGCTGGTTTGATCGCGCCCATTGGAATTTTGCGGAACAAATCTTTTATAGAGCGTGCGCGGCTGCCGAGTCGCACATGCAGCGCGCCAAATCTAAAGAGGTCGCAAGTTCGCAACTTACAGCTCGGAAGCAGCGAGCTAAGACTGCGTTACGGACGGTCGCTCGGCCACCTTCATCGCCCCGTGCAAGCATGTGGTTTCCTCCGTGTGTTGCAGTAAAAAAGGGCCTCTGATGTGGTTTTCAGGGCCAGGAGGTGTCCGTAGGGGAATTTTGGTAATTTCGAGCGAACATGGGCGGAAGGCCTGATTTGGATGCTTTTTCCTCGTCCTGATCAGTTCTCATCCGACGGCCACAGCAAATGAAACGAGAAAGATCGGTGCTTTTTGAGAAAGAAAAAAACAACAAAAAAGGGGTGCAACCCGAGGACTTCCCAGGAGGTCACCCATCCTAGTACTACTCTCGCCCAAGCACGCTTAACTGCGGAGTTCTGATAGGATCCGGTGCATTAGTGCTAGTATGATCGCAACCATTGGATTCTTGCGGAACAAATGTTTCATTGAGTCCACGCGGCTGCCGAGTCGCGCATGTAGCGCCCCAAATCTAAAGAGGTCGTAAGTTCGTAACTGACAGCTCGGAAGCGGCGAGCTATGCGTGCGTCACGGATGGTACCTCGACCACCTTCATTGCCCCTTGCCAGCGTGGGGTTTCGTTCCTGTGTTGCTGTAAAACAGGGCCTCTGAAGTGGTTTTTAGGGCCAAGAGTCGTCCGTAGGCGAATTTTGGTCATTTCGACTGAACATGGACGAAAGGCCTGATTTGGATGCGTGCGTTACGGATGGTACCTCGACCACCTTCATCACCCCTTGCCAGCGTGGGGTTTCGTCCTTGTGTTGCTGTAAAAAAGGGCCTCTGAAGGGGTTTTCAGGGCCAATAGTCGTCAGTAGGGGAATTTTGGTCATTTCGACTGAACATGGCCGAAAGGCCTGATTTGGATGGCTTTTTCCTCATCCTGGTCAGGTCTCATCCAACGCCCACAGCAAATGAAACGAGAAGGATCGGTGCTTTTAAAATAGAAAAAAAACGAACAAGGGTTGCAACATGAGGACTTCAAAGGAGGTCACCCATCCTAGTACTACTCTCGCCCAAGCACGCTTGACTGCGGAGTTCTGATGGGATCCGGTGCATTGGTGCTGGTTTGATCGCACCATTGGAATTTTGCGGAACAAATCTTTTATGGAGCGTACGCGGCTGCCGAGTCGCACATACAGCGCGCCAAATCTAAAGAGGTCGCAAGTTCGCAACTTACAGCTCGGAAGCGGCGAGCTAAGAGTGCGCTACGGACGGTCGCTCGACCCCATTCATCGCCCCGTGCAAGCATGGGCTTTCGTCCGGGTGTTGCAGTAAAATGGGGCCTCTCATTTGGTTTTCAGGGCCAGGAGGCGTCCGTTGGGGAATTTCGGAAATTTCGAGTGAACAAGGGCGGAAGGTCGGACTTGGATGCTTTTTCCTCGTCCTGGTCAGTTCTCATCCGACGGCCACAGCAAATGAAACGAGAAAGATCGGTGCTTTTTAAGGAAGAAAAAAACAACGAAAAAGGGGTGCAACACGAGGACTTCCCAGGAGGTCACCCATCCTAGTACTACTCTCGCCCAAGCACGCTTAACTGCGGAGTTCTGATGGGATCCGGTGCATTAGTGCTGATATGATCGCACCCATTAGATTCTTGCGGAACAAATGTTTCATCGATGGAATGCGGCCGCAGAGTCGCGCATACAGCACGCCAGCTCCAAAGAGGTCGCAAGTTCGTAACTGACAGCTCGAAAGGGGGGAGCTAAGCGTGCGTTACGGACGGTAACTGGACCACATTCACCGCCCCGTGCATGCATGGGGTTTCGTCTGTGTGCAGTGAAAAAGGGCCTCCGATGTGGTTTTCAGGACCAGGAGGCGTCCGCGGGTAAATTTCGGACATTTCAAGGGAACATGGGCGGAGGGCCTGATTTAGATTCTTTTTCCTCGTCCTGGTCAGTTCTCATCCGAAGGCAACAGCAACTGAAACGAGAAAGATCGGTGCTTTTTAGAAAAAAAAAACAACGAAAAAGGGGTGCAACACGAGGACTTCCCAGGAGGTCACCCATCCTAGTACTACTCTCGCCCAAGCACGCTTAACTGCGGAGTTCTGATAGGATCCGGTGCATTAGTGCTGGCATGATCGCACCCATTGGATTCTTGCGGATCAAATGTTTCAATGAGAGTACGCGGCCGCAGAGTCGCGCATACCGCATGCCAGCTCCAAAGAGGTCGCAAGTTCGTAACTAACAGCTCGGAAGAGGCGAGCTAAGCGTGCATTACGGACAGTAACTCGACCACCTTCATCGCCCCGTGCAAGCATGGGGTTTCATCCGTGTGTTGCAGTAAGAAAGGGCCTCTGATGTGGTTTTCAGGGCCAGGAGGCGTCCGTTGTGGGATTTTGGTAATTTCGAGCGAGCATGGGCGGAAGGTCTGATTTGGATGCTTTTTCCTCGTCCTGGTCAGTTCTCATCAGACAACCACAGCAAATGAAACGAGAAGGATCGGCGCTTTTAAGAAAGTAAAAGGCAACGAAAAAGGGGCGCAACACGAGGACTTCCCAGGAGGTCACCCATCCAAGTACTACTCTCGCCCAAGCACGCTTAACTGCGGAGTTCTGATGGGATCCGATGCATTAGTGCTGGTATGACCCCACCCATTAGATTCTTGCGGAACAAATATTTCATTGAAGGTACGCTGCCACATAGTCGCGCATACAGCACGCCAGCTCCACAGAGGTCGCAAGTTCGTAACTGACAGCTCGGAAGAGGCGAGCTCAGCGTGCGTTACGGACCGTAGCTCGACCACCTTCATCGCCCCGTGCAAGCATGGGGTTTCATCCGTGTGTTGCAGTAAAAAAGGACCTCTGATGTGGTTTTCATGGCCAAGAGGCGTCCGCAGGGTAATTTTCGTAATTTCGAGCGAACATGGGCGGAAGGCCTGATTCGGATGCTTTTTCCTCGTCCTGGTCAGTTCTCATACGACGGCCACAGCAAATGAAACGAGAAAGATCAGTGCTTTTTAAGTAAGAAAAAAACAACTAAAAAAGGGGTGCAACACGAGGACTTCCCAGGAGGTCACCCATCCTAGTACTACTCTCGGCCAAGCACGCTTAACCGCGGAGTTTTGATGGGATCCGGTGCATTAGTGCTGGTATGATCGCACCCGTTGGATTCTTGCGGAACAAATGTTTCATTGAGGGAAAGCGGCCGCAGAGTCGCGCATACAGCACGCCAGCTCCAAAGAGGTCGCAAGTTCGTAACTGACAGCTCGGAAGAGGGAAGCTAAGCTTGCGTTACGGACGGTAGCTTGACCACATGCACCGCCCCGTGCATGCCTGGGGCTTCGTCCGTATGTTGCAGTGAAAAAGGGCCTCTGATGTGGTTTTCAGGACCAGGAGGCGTCCGTAGGTGAATTTCGGTCATTTCGAGTGAACAAGGGCGGAGGGCCTGATTTGGATTCTTTTTCCTGGTCCTGGTCAGTTCTCATCCGAAGGCAACAGCAAATGAAATGAGAAAGATCGGTGCTTTTTAGAAAGAAAAAACACGAAAAAGGGGTGCAACACGAGGACTTCCCAGGAGGTCACCCATCCTAGTACTCCTCTCGCCCAAGCACGCTTAACTGCGGAGTTCTGATAGGATCCGTGTGTTGCAGTAAAAAAGAGCCTCTGATGTGGTTTTCAGGGCCAGGAGGCGCCCGTAGGGAAATTTTGCTGATTTCGAGCGAACATTGGCGAAAGGCCTGATTTAGATGCTTTTTCCTCGTCCTGATCAGTTCTCCTCCGACGGCCACAGCAAATGAAACGAGAAAGATCGGTGCTCTTTAAGGAAGAAAAAACAACAAAAAAGGGGTGCAACACGAGGACTTCCCAGGAGGTCACCCATCCTAGTACTACTCTCGCCCAAGCACGCTTAACTGCGGAGTTCTGATAGGATCCGGTGCATTAGTGCTGGCATGATCGCACCCATTGGATTCTTGCGGATCAAATGTTTCAATGAGAGTACGCGGCCGCAGAGTCGCGCATACCGCATGCCAGCTCCAAAGAGGTCGCAAGTTCGTAACTAACAGCTCGGAAGAGGCGAGCTAAGCGTGCATTACGGACAGTAACTCGACCACCTTCATCGCCCCGTGCAAGCATGGGGTTTCATCCGTGTGTTGCAGTAAGAAAGGGCCTCTGATGTGGTTTTCAGGGCCAGGAGGCGTCCGTTGTGGGATTTTGGTAATTTCGAGCGAGCATGGGCGGAAGGTCTGATTTGGATGCTTTTTCCTCGTCCTGGTCAGTTCTCATCAGACAACCACAGCAAATGAAACGAGAAGGATCGGCGCTTTTAAGAAAGTAAAAGGCAACGAAAAAGGGGCGCAACACGAGGACTTCCCAGGAGGTCACCCATCCAAGTACTACTCTCGCCCAAGCACGCTTAACTGCGGAGTTCTGATGGGATCCGATGCATTAGTGCTGGTATGACCCCACCCATTAGATTCTTGCGGAACAAATGTTTCATTGAAGGTACGCTGCCACATAGTCGCGCATACAGCACGCCAGCTCCACAGAGGTCGCAAGTTCGTAACTGACAGCTCGGAAGAGGCGAGCTCAGCGTGCGTTACGGACCGTAGCTCGACTACCTTCATCGCCCCGTGCAAGCATGGGGTTTCATCCGTGTGTTGCAGTAAAAAAGGACCTCTGATGTGGTTTTCATGGCCAAGAGGCGTCCGCAGGGTAATTTTCGTAATTTCGAGCGAACATGGGCGGAAGGCCTGATTCGGATGCTTTTTCCTCGTCCTGGTCAGTTCTCATACGACGGCCACAGCAAATGAAACGAGAAAGATCAGTGCTTTTTAAGTAAGAAAAAAACAACTAAAAAAGGGGTGCAACACGAGGACTTCCCAGGAGGTCACCCATCCTAGTACTACTCTCGGCCAAGCACGCTTAACCGCGGAGTTTTGATGGGATCCGGTGCATTAGTGCTGGTATGATCGCACCCGTTGGATTCTTGCGGAACAAATGTTTCATTGAGGGTACGCGGCCGCAGAGTCGCGCATACAACACGCCAGCTCCAAAGAGGTCGCAAGTTCGTAACTGACAGCTCGGAAGAGGGAAGCTAAGCTTGCGTTACGGACGGTAGCTTGACCACATGCACCGCCCCGTGCATGCCTGGGGCTTCGTCCGTATGTTGCAGTGAAAAAGGGCCTCTGATGTGGTTTTCAGGACCAGGAGGCGTCCGTAGGTGAATTTCGGTCATTTCGAGTGAACAAGGGCGGAGGGCCTGATTTGGATTCTTTTTCCTGGTCCTGGTCAGTTCTCATCCGAAGGCAACAGCAAATGAAATGAGAAAGATCGGTGCTTTTTAGAAAGAAAAAACACGAAAAAGGGGTGCAACACGAGGACTTCCCAGGAGGTCACCCATCCTAGTACTCCTCTCGCCCAAGCACGCTTAACTGCGGAGTTCTGATAGGATCCGTGTGTTGCAGTAAAAAAGAGCCTCTGATGTGGTTTTCAGGGCCAGGAGGCGCCCGTAGGGAAATTTTGCTGATTTCGAGCGAACATTGGCGAAAGGCCTGATTTAGATGCTTTTTCCTCGTCCTGATCAGTTCTCCTCCGACGGCCACAGCAAATGAAACGAGAAAGATCGGTGCTCTTTAAGGAAGAAAAAACAACAAAAAAGGGGTGCAACACGAGGACTTCCCAGGAGGTCACCCATCCTAGTACTACTCTCGCCCAAGCACGCTTAACTGCGGAGTTCTGATGGGATCCGGTGCATTAGTGCTGGTATGATCGCACCCATTGGATTCTTGCGGAACAAATGTTTCATTGAGGGAACGCGGCCGCAGAGTCGCGCATACAGCACGCCAGCTCCAAAGAGGTCGCAAGTTCGTAACTGACAGCTCGGAAGAGGCGAGCTAAGCGTGCGTTACGGACGGTAGCTTGACCACATTCACCGCCCCGTGCATTGCATGGGGTTTCGTCCGTGTGTTGCAGCGAAAAAGGGCCTCTGATGTGGTTTTCAGGAACCAGGAGGCGTCCGTAGGGGAATTTCGGTCATTTCGAGTGAACATGGGCGGAGGGCCTGATTTGGATTCTTTTTCCTCGTCCTGGCCAGTTCTCATCCGAAGGCAACGGCAAATGAAACGAGAAAGATCGGTGCTTTTAAGAAAGAAAAAACGGCGAAAAAGGGATGCAACACGAGGACTTCCCAGGAGGTCACCCATCCTAGTACTACTCTCGCCCAAGCACGCTTAACTGCGGCGTTCTGATGGCTTCCGGTGCATTAGTGCTGGTATGGTCGCACCCATTGGATTCTAGCGGAACAAATGTTTCATTGAGGGTGCACGGCCGCAGAGTCGTGCATACAGCACGCCAGCTCCAAAGAGGTCAAAAGTTTGTAACTGACAGCTCGGAAGAGGCGAGCTAAGCGTGCGTTACGGACGGTAGTTCGACCACCTTCATCGCCCCGTGCAAGCATGGGGTTTCATCCGTGTGTTGCAGTAAAATGGGGCCTCTCAAGTGGTTTTCAGGGCCAAGAGGCGTCCGTTGGGGAATTTCGGAAATTTCGTGTGAACAAGGGCGGAAGGGCGGACTTGGATGCTTTTTCCTCGTCTTAGTCAGTTCTCATCAGACGGCCACAGCAAATGAAGCGAGAAGGATCCGTGCTTTTAAGAAAGTAAAAAGCAACGAAAAAGGGGTGCAACACGAGGACTTCCCTGGAGGTCACCCATCCCAGTACTACTCTCGCCCAAGCACGCTTAACTGCGGAGTTCTGATGGGATCCGGTGCATTAGTGCTGGTACGATCGCACCCATTGGATTCTTGCGGAACAAATGCTTCATTGAGGGTACGCGGCCGCAGAGTCGCGCATACAGCACGCCAGCTCCAAAGAAGTCGCAAGTTCGTAACTGACAGCTCGGAAGAGGCGAGCTAAGCGTGCGTTACGGACGGTAGCTCGACCACCTTCATCGCCCCGTGCAAGCATGAGGTTTCATCCGCGTGTTGTAGTAAAAAAGGGCCTCTAATGCGATTTTCAGGGCCAGGAGGCGTCTGTAGGGGAATTTTGGTGATTTCGAGCGAACAAGGGCGGAAGGCCTGATTTGGATTCTTTTTCTCGTTCTGGTCATTTCTCCTCCGACGGTCACGGCAAATGAAACGAGAAAGATCGGTGCTTTTTAAGGAAAAAAACAACAAAAAAGGGGTGCAACACGAGGACTTCCCAGGAGATCACTCATCCTACTACTACTCTCGCCGAAGCACGCTTAGCTGCGGAGTTCAGATGGGATCCGGTGCATTGGTGCTAGTATGATCGCACCCATTGGATTCTTGCGGAACAAATGTTTCATTGAGGGTACGTGACCGCAGAGTCGCGCATACAGCACGCCAGCTCCAAAGAGGTCGCAAGTTCGTAACTGACAGCTCGGAAGAGGCGAGCTAAGCGTGCGTTACGGACGGTAGCTCGACCCCCTGCATCGCCCCGTGCAAGCATGGGCTTTCGTCCGTGTGTTGCAGCAAAATGGGGCCTCTCAAGTGGTTTTCAGGGCCAGGAGGCGTCTGTTGGGGAATTTCGGATATTTCGAGTGAACAAGGGCAGAAGGTCGGACTTGGATGCTTTTTCCTCATCCTGGTCAGTTCTCATCCGATGACCACAGCAAATGAAACGAGAAGGATCAGTGCTTTTAAGAAAGTAAAAAACAAGGAAAAAGGGGTGCAACACGAGGACTTCCCAGGAGATCACCCATCCTAGTACGACACTTGCCCAAGCACGCTTGACTGCGGAGTTCTTATGGCATCCGCTGCATTAGTGCTGGTATGATCGCACCCATTGGATTCTTGCGGAGCAAATGTTTTATTGAGGGTACGCGGCCGCAGAGTCGCGCGTATAGCACGCCTGCTCCAAAGAGGTCGCAAGTTCGCAACTGACAGCTCGGAAGCAGCGAGCTAAGAGTGCGTTACGGACGGTCACTCGACCCCTTCAGCGCCCCGTGCAAGCATGGGCTTTCGTCCGTGTGTTGCAGTAAAATGGGGCCTCTAATGTGGTTTTCAGGGCCAGGAGGCGTCCGCTGGGGAATTTCGGAAATTTCGAGTGAACAATGGTGGAAGGTCGGACTTGGATGCTTTTTCCTCGTCATGGTCAGTTGTCATCAGATGGCCACAGCAAACGAAACGAGAAGGATCCGTGCTTTCATGAAAGTAAAAAGCAACGAAAAAGGGGTGCAACACGAGGACTTCCCAGGAGGTCACCGATCCTAGTACTACTCTCGCCCAAGCACGCTTAACTGCGGAGTTCTGATGGGATCCGGTGCATTAGCGCTGGTATGATCGCACCCATTGGATTCTTGCGGAACAAATGTTTCATTGGGGTACGCGGCCGCAGAGTCGCGCATACAGCACGCCAGCTCCAAAGTGGTCGCAAGTTCGTAACTGACAGCTCGGAAGAGGCGAGCTAAGCGTGCGTTACGGACGGTAGCTCGACCACCTTCATCGCCCCGCGCAAGCATGAGGTTTCATCCGTGTGTTGCAGTAAAAAAGGGCCTCTAATGTGGTTTTTAGGGTCAGGAGGCGTCCTTAGGGGAATTTTGGAAATTTCGAGCGAACACGGGCGGAAGGCCTGATTTGGACTCTTTTTCCTCGTCCTGGTCAGTTCTCCTCCGACGGCCACAGCAAATGAAACGAGAAGGATCGGTGCTTTTTAAGGAAGAAAAAAACAACAAAAAAGGGGTGCAACACGAGGACTTCCCAGGGGGTCGCCCATTCTAGTACTACTCTCCCCCAAGCACGCTTAACTGCGGAGTTCTGATGGGATCCGTTGCATTAGTGCTAGTATGATCGCACCCATTGGATTCTTGCGGAACAAATGTTTCATTGAGGGAACGCGGCCGCCGAGTCGCGCATACAGCACGCCAGCTCCGAAGAGGTCGCAAATTCGTAACTGACAGCTCGGAGGAGGGGAGCTAAGCGTGCGTTACGGACGGTAGCTTGACCACATTCACCGGCCCGTGCATGTATGGGGTTTCGTCCGTGTGTTGCAGTGAAAAAGGGCCTCTGATGTGGTTTTCAGGACCGGGAGACATGGGCGGAGGGCCTGATTTGGATTCTTTTTCCTCGTCCTGGTCAGTTCTCACCCGAAGGCAACAGCAAATAAAACGAGAAAGATCGGTGCTTTTAAGAAAGAAAAAACGGCGAAAAGGGGGTGCAACACGAGAACTTCCCAGGAGGTCACCCATCCTAGTACTACTCTCGCCCAAGCACGCTTAACTGCGGAGTTCCGATGGGATCCGGTGCATTAGTGCTAGTATGATCGCACCCATTGGATTCTTGCGGAACAAATGTTTTATTGAGGGTACGCGGCCGCAGAGTCGCGCATACAGCACGCCAGCTCCAAAGAGGGCGCAAGTTCGTAACTGACAGCTCGGAAGAGGTGAGCTAAGCGTACGTTACGGACGGTAACTCGACCCCCTGCATCGCCCCGTGCAAGCATGGGCTTTCGTCCGTGTGTTGCAGTAAAATGGGGCCTCTCAAGTGGTTTTCAGGGCCAGGAGGCGTCCGTTGGGGAATTTCGAAAATTTCGAGTGAACAAGGGCAGAAGGTCTGACTTGGATGCTTTTTCCTCGTCCTGGTCAGTTCTCATCCGACGACCACAGCAAATGAAACGAGAAGGATCGGTGCTTTTAACAAAGTAAAAAACAACGAAAAAGGGGTGCAAAACGAGGACTTCCCATGAGGTCACCCATCCTAGTACTACTCTTGCCCAGGCACGCTTAAATGCGGAGTTCTGATGGGATCCGCTGCAATAGTGCTGGTATGATCGCACCCATTGGATTCTAGCGGAGCAAATGTTTCTTTGAGGGTACGCGGCCGCAGAGTCGCGCATACAGCACGCCTGCTCCAAAGAGGTCGCCAGTTCGCAACTGACAGCTCGGAAGCGGCGAGCTAAGAGTGCGTTACGGACGGTCGCTCGACCCCTTCATCGCCCTGTGCAAGCATGGGCTTTCGTCCGTGTGTTGCAGTAAAATGGGGCCTCTAATGTGGTTTTCAGGGCCAGGAGGCGTCCGCTGGGGAATTTCGGAAATTTCGAGTGAACAATGACGGAAGGTCGGACTTGGATGCTTTTTCCTCGTCCTGGTCAGTTCTCATCAGACGGCCACAGCAAATGAAACAAGAAGGATCCGTGCTTTTAAGAAAGTAAAAAGCAACGAAAAAAGGGTGCAACACGTGGACTTCCCCGGAGGTCACCCATCCTAGTACTACTCTCGCCCAAGCACGCTTAACTGCGGAGTGTAGCTTGACCACATTCACCGCCCCGTGCATGCATGGGGTTTCGTCCGTGTGTTGCAGTGAAAAAGTGCCTCTGATGTGGTTTTCAGGACCAGGGGGCGTCCGTATGGGAATTTCGGTCATTTCGAGTGAACGTGGGCGGAGGGCCTGACTTGGATTCTTTTTCCTCGTCCCGATCAGTTCTCATCCGAAGGCAACAGCAAATGAAACGAGAAAGATCGCTGCTTTTTAGAAAGAAAAAACGACGAAAAAGGGGTGCAACACAAGGACTTCCCAGGAGGTCACCCATCCTTCTCGCCTAAGCACGCTTAACTGCGGAGTTCTGATGGGATCTGGTGCACTAGTGCTAATAAGATCGCACCCATTGGATTCTTGCGGAACAAATGTTTCATTGAGGGTATGCGGCCGCAGAGTCACGCATACAGCACTCCAGCTCCAAAGAGGTCGCAAGTTCGTAACTGACAGCTCGGAAGAGGCGAGCGAAGCGTGCGTTACGGACGGTAGCTCGACCCCCTGCATCGCCCCGTGCAAGCATGGGCTTTCGTCCGTGTGTTGCAGTAAAATGGGGCCTCTCAAGTGGTTTTCAGGGCCAGGACGCGTCCGTTGGGGAATTTCGGAAATTTCGAGTGAACAAGGGCGGAAGGTCGGACTTGGATGCTTTTTCCTCGTCCGGGTCAGTGGTCATCCGATGACCACTGCAAATGAAACGAGAAGGATTGGTGCTTTTAAGAAAGTAAGAAACAACGAAAAAGGGGTGCAACACGAGGACTTCCGACGAGGTCACCCATCCTAGTACTACTCTTGCCCAAGCACGCATAACTGCGGAGTTCTGATGGGATCTGCTGCATTAGTGCTGGTTTGATCGCACCCATTGGATTCTTGCGGAACAAATGTTTCATTAAGGGTACGCGGTCGCAGAGTCGCGCATACAGCACGCCAGCTGCAAAGTGGTCGTAAGTTCGTCACTGACCCCTTCATCGCCCTGTGCAAGCATGGGCTTTCGTCCGTGTGTTGCAGTAAAATGCGGCCTCTAATGTGGTTTTCAGGGCCAGGAGGCGTCCGCTGGAGGATTTCGAAAATTTCGAGTGAACAATGGCGGAAGGTCGGACTCGAATGCTTTTTCCTCGTCCTGGTCAGTTCTCATCAGACGGCCACAGCAAATGAAACGCGAAGGATCCGTGCTTTTAAGAAAGTAAAAAGCAACGAAAAAGGGGTGCAACACGAGGACTTTCCAGGAGGCCACCCATCCTAGCACCGCTCTCGCCCAAGCACGCTTAACTACGGAGTTCTGATGGGATCCGGTGCATTGGTGCTGGTATGATCGCACCCATTGGATTCTTGCGGAACAAATGCTTCATTGACGGTACGCGGCCGCAGAGTCGCGCATACAGCACGCCAGCTCCAAAGAGGTCGCAAGTTCGTAACTGACAGCTCGGAAGAGGCGAGCGAAGCGTGCGTTACGGACGGTAGCTCGACCCCCTGCATCGCGCCCTGCAAGCATGGGCTTTCGTCCGTGTGTTGCAGTAAAATGGGGCCTCTCAAGTGGTTTTCAGGGCCGGGAGGCATCCGTTTGGGAATTTCGGAAATTTCGAGTGAACAAGGGCGGAAGGTCGGACTTGGATGCTTTTTCCTCGTCCGGGTCAGTTGTCATCCGATGACCACTGCAAATGAAACGAGAAGGATTGGTGCTTTTAAGAAAGTAAAAAACAACGAAAAAGGGGTGCAACACGAGGACTTCCGAGGAGGTCACCCGTCCCAGTACTACTCTTGCCCAAGCACGCATAACTGCGGAGTTCTGATGGGATCCGCTGCATTAGTGCTGGTTTGATCGCACCCATTGGATTCTTGCGGAGCAAATGATTCAATGAGGGTACGCGGCCGCAGAGTCGCGCATACAGCACGCCTGCTCCAAAGAGGTCGCAAGTTCGCAACTGACAGCTCGGACGCGGCGAGCTAAGAGTGCGTTACGGGCGGTCGCTCGACCCCTTCATCGCCCCGTGCAAGCATGGGCTTTCGTCCGTGTGTTGCAGTAAAATAGGGCCTCTAATGTGGTTTAGGGCTAGGAGGCGTCCGTTGGGGAATTTCGGAAATTTCGAGTGAACAATGGCGGAAGGTCGGACTTGGATGCTTTTTCCTCGTCCTGGTCAGTTCCCATCATACGGCCACAGCAAATGAAACGAGAAGGATCCGTGCATTTAAGAAAGTAAAAAGCAACGAAAAAGGGGTGCAACACGAGGACTTCCCAAGAGGTCACCGATCCTAGTTCTACTCTCGCACAAGCACGCTTAACTGCGGAGTTCTGATGGGATCCGGTGCGTTAGTGCTGGTATGATCGCACCCATTGGATTCTTGCGGAACAAATGTTTCATTCAGGGTACGCGGCCGCAGAGTCGCGCATACGGCACGCCAGCTCCAAAGAGGTCGCAACTTCGTAACTGACAGCTCGGAAGAGGCGAGCTAAGCGTGCGTTACGGACGGTAGCTCGACCACCTTCATCGCCCCGTGCAAGCATGAGGTTTCATCCGTGTGTTGCAGTAAAAAAAGGCCTCTAATGTGGTTTTCAGGGTCAGGAGGCGTCTGTAGGGGAATTTTGGTAATTTCGAGCGAACATGGGCGGAAGGCCTGATTTGAATTCTTTTTCCTCGTCCTGGTCAGTTCTCCTCCGACGGCCACAGCAAATGAAACGAGAAGGATCGGTGCTTTTAAGAAAGTAAAAAACAACGAAAAAGGGGTGCAACACGAGGACTTCCCAGGAGGACACCCATCCTAGTACTACTCTTGCCCAAGCACGCTTAACTGCGGAGTTCTGTTGGGATCCGGTGCATGAGTGCAGGTATGATCGCCTCCATTCGATCCTTGCGGAACAAATGTTTCATTGAGTCCATGCGGCTGACGAGTCGCGCATGCAGCGCCCCAAATCTAAAGAGGTCGCAAGTTCGTAACTGACAGCTCGGAAGCGGCGAGCTAAGAGTGCGTTACGGACAGTCGCTCGACCCCTTCATGCCCCGTGCAAGCAGGGGCTTTCGTCCGTGTGTTGCAGTAAAATGGGGCCTCTAATGTGGTTTTCAGGGCCAGGAGGCGTCCGCTGGGGAATTTCGGAAATTTCGAGTGAGCAATGGCGGAAGGTCAGACTTCGATGCTTTTTCTTCGTCCAGGTCAGTTCGCATCAGACGGCCACAGAAAATGAAACGAGAAGGATCCGTTATTTTAAGAAAGTAAAAAGCAACGAAAAAGGGGTGCAACACGAGGACTTCCCAGGAGGTCACCCATCCTAGTACTGCTCTCGCCCAAGCACGCTTAACAGCGGAGTTCTGATGGGATCCGGTGCATTAGTGCTGGTATAATCGCACCCATTGGATTCTTGCGGAACAAATGTTTCATTGAGGGAACACGGCCGCAGAGTCGCGCATACAGCACGTCAGCTCCAAAGAGGTGGCAAGTTCGTAACTGACAGCTCGGAAGAGGCGAGCTAAGCGTGCGTTACGGACGATAGCTCGACCACCTTTATCGCCCCGTGCAAGCATGCGGTTTCATCCGTGTGTTGCAGTAAAAAAGGGCATCTAATGTGGTTTTCAGGGCCAGGAGGCGTCCGTTGGGGAATTTTGGTAATTTCGAGCGAACATGGGCGGAAGCCTGATTTGGATTCTTTTTCCTCGTTCTGGTCAGTTCTCCTCCGACAGCAACAGCAATTGAAACGAGAAAGATCGTTGCTTTTTAAGGAAGAAAAAAACAACAAAATAGGGGTGCAACACGAGGACTTCCCAGGAGGTCACCCATCCTAGTACTGCTCTCGCCCAAGCACGCTTAACTGCGGAGTTCTGATGGGATCCGGTGCATTAGTGCTGGTATGATCGCACCCATCGGATTCTTGCGAAACAAATGTTTCATTGAGGGAACGCGGCCGCAGAGTCGCGCATACAGCACGCGAGCTCCAAAGAGGTCGCAAGTTCGTAACTGGCAGCTCGGAAGAGGCGAGCTAACCGTGCGTTGCGGATGGTAGCTTGACCACATTCACCGCCCCGTGCATGCATGGGGTTTCGTCCGTGTGTTGCAGTGAAAAAGTGCCTCTGATGTGGTTTTCAGGACCAGGGGGCGTCCGTATGGGAATTTCGGTCATTTCGAGTGAACGTGGGCGGAGGGCCTGATTTGGATTCTTTTTCCTCGTCCCTATCAGTTCTCATCCGAAGGCGACAGCAAATAAAACGAGAAAGATCGGTGCTTTTAAAAAAGAAAAAACGACGAAAAAGGGGTGCAACACAAGGACTTCCCAGGAGGTCACCCATCCTAGTACTACTCTCGCCTAAGCACGCTCAACTGCGGAGTTCTGATGGGATCCGGTGCACTAGCGCTAGTATGATCGCACCCATTGGATTCTTGCGGAACAAATGTTTCATTGAGGGTTCGCGGCCGCAGAGTCGCGCATATAGCACGCCAGCTCCAAAGAGGTCGCAAGTTCGTAACTGACAGCTCGGAAGAGGCGAGCGAAGCGTGCGTTACGGACGGTAGCTCGACCCCCTGCATCGCCCCGTGCAAGCATGGGCTTTCGTCCGTGTGTTGCAGTAAAATGGGGCCTCTCAAGTGGTTTTCAGGGCCAGGAGGCGTCTGTTGGGGAATTTCGGAAATTTCGAGTGAACAAGGGCGGAAGGTCGGACTTGGATGCTTTTTCCTCGTCCGGGTCAGTTGTCATCCGATGACCACTGCAAATGAAACGAGAAGGATTGGTGCTTTTAAGAAAGTAAAAAACAACGAAAAAGGGGTGCAACACGAGGACTTCCGAGGAGGTCACCCATCCTAGTACTACTCTTGCCCAAGCACGCATAACTGCGGAGTTCTGATGGGATCCGCTGCATTAGTGCTGGTATGATCGCACCCATTGGATTCTTGCGGAGCAAATGTTTCATTGAGGGTACGCGGCCGCAGAGTCGCGCATACAGCACGCCTGCTCCAAAGAGGTCGCAAGTTCGTAACTGACAGCTCGGAAGCGGCGAGCTAAGCGTGCGTTACGGACGGTCGCTCGACCCCTTCATCGGCCCGTGCAAGCATGGGGTTTCGTCTGTGTGTTGCAGTAAAATGGGGCCTCTAATGTGGTTTAGGGCCAGGAGGCGTCCGTTGGGGAATTTTGGTAATTTCGAGTGAACATGGCGGAAGGTCTGATTTGGATTCTTTTTCCTCGTTCTGGTCAGTTCTCCTCTTACGGCCACAGCAAATGAAGCGAGAAGGATCGGTGCTTTTAAGGAAGTAAAAAGCAACGAAAAAGGGGTGCAACACGAGGACTTCCCAGGAGGTCACCGATCCTAGTACTACTCTCGCCCAAGCACGCTTAACTGCGGAGTTCTGATGGGATCCGGTGTATTAGTGCTGGTATGATCGCGCCCTTTGGATTCTTGCGGAGCAAATGTTTCATTGCGGGTACGCGGCCGCAGAGTCGCGCATGCAGCACGCCTGCTCCAAAGAGGTCGCAAGTTCGTAACTGACAGCTCGGAAGCGGCGAGTTAAGCGTGCGTTACTGACGGTCGCTCGACCCCTTCATCGCCCCGTGCAAGCATGGGCTTTCGTCTGTGTGTTGCAGTAAAATGGTGCCTCTCATGTGGTTTTCAGGGCCAGGTGGCGTCCGTTGGGGAATTTCGGAAATTTCGAGTGAACAATGGCGGAAGGTCGGATTTGGATGCTTTTTCCTCGTCTTGGTCAGTTCTCATCCGATGGCCACAGCAAATGAAACGAGAAGGATCGGTGCTTTTGAGAAAGTAAAAAGCAACGAAAAAGGGGTGCAGCACGCGGACTTTCGAGGAGGTCACCGATCCTAGTACTACTCTTGTCCAAGCACGCTTAACTGCGGAGTTCTGATAGGATCCGGTGCATTAGTGCTGGTATGATCGCACTCATTGGATTCTTGCGGAGCAAATGTTTCATTGAGGGTACGCGGCCGTAGAGTCGCGCGTACAGCACGCCTGCTCCAAAGAGTTCGCAAGTTCGTAACTGACAGCTCGGAAGCGGCGAGCTAAGCGTGCGTTACGGACGGTCGCTCGACCCCTTCATCGCCCGTGCAAGCATGGGGTTTCGTCCGTGTGTTGCAGTAAAATGGGGCCTCTAATGTGGTTTTCAGCCAGGAGGCGTCCGTTGGGGAATTTTGGTAATTTCGGTGAACTGGCGGAAGGGGTGACTTGGATTCTTTTTCCTCGTTCTGGTGAGTTCTCCTCCGACGGCCACAGCAAATGAACGAGAAGGATCGTGCTTTTAAGGAAGTATAAAGCAACTAGAGGGGTGCCGCACGAGGACTTCCCAGGATGTCACCATCGTGGTACTACTCTCGCCCAAGCACGCTTAACTGCGGAGTTCTTATTGGATCCGGTGCTTTAGTGCTGGTATATCGCACCGATTGGATTCTTGTGGAACAATGTTTCATTGTGGTAGCGCGGCCGCAGAGTCTCGCATACAGCACGCCAGCTCTAAAGAGGTCGCAGTTTGTAACTGACACTCGTAATAGGCGGGCTAGCGTGCGTTACGGACGTATCTGACCGCGTTCATCGCCCCTTGCATGCATGGGGTTTCGTCCGTGTGTTGCGGTGAAAAGGGCCTCTGATGTGGTTTTCAGGGGCAGTAGGCGTCCGTATGGGAATTTCGTCATTTCGGTGAACATGGCGGAGGTCTGTTTGTATTCTTTTTCCTCTTCCTGGTCTGTTCTCCTCCGACGGCCACAGCAAATGAAACGCGAAAGATCGGTGCTTTTTGGAAGAACAAACGACGAAAAAGGGGTGCAACACGAGGATTTCCTAGGAGGTCACCCATCCTAATACTACTCTCGCCTAAGCACGCTTAACTGCGGAGTTCTGATGGGGTCCGTTGCATTAGTGCTGGTATGATCGCACCCATTGGATTCTTGCGGAACAAATGTTTTATTGAGGGTACGCGGCCGCAGAGTCGCGCATACAGCACGCCAGCTCCAAAGGGGTCGGAAGTTTGTAACTGACAGCTCGGACGAGGCGAGTTAAGCGTGCGTTACGGGCGGTAGCTTGACCCCCTTCATCGCCCCGTGCACGCATGGGGTTTCGTCCGTGTGTTGCAGGAAAATGGGCCTCTCATGTGGTTTTCAGGGCCAGGAGGTGTTCGTTGGGGATTTCGGTCATTTCGAGTGAACAGGTCGGAGGGTCTGATTTGGATTCTTTTTCCTCGTCCTGGTCAGTTCTCATCCGATGGCCACAGCAAATGAATGAGGAAGATCGGTGCTTTTTAGAAAGAAAAAACCACGAAGAAGGGGTGCAACACGCGGACTTCCCATGAGGTCACCCATTCTAGTGCTACTCTTGCCCAAGCACGCTTAACTGCGTAGTTCTGATGGGATCCGGTTCTTTAGTGCTGGTATGATCGCACCCATTGGATTCTTGCGGAACAAATGTTTCATTTAGGGTACGCGGCCGCAGAGTCGCGCATACAGTACGCCATCTCTAAGAGGCGCCAGTTCGTAACTGACAGCTCGAAGAGGCAGCTAAGCGTGCGTTGCGGACGGTAGCTCGACCCCCTTCATCCCCCGTGCAACATGGGTTTCGTCCGTTTGTGCAGTAAAATGGGGCCTCTGATGTGTTTTCAGGGCCAGGAGGCGTCGTTGGGGAATTTTGGTAATTTCGAGGGACCATGGGCGAAGGTCTGATTTGGATTCTTTTTCCTCGTCCTGGTCAGTCTCATCCGATGGCCACGGCCGATGAAACGAGAGGGATCGGTGCTTTTAAGGAAGTAAAAAATAACGATAAAGGGTGCAACGCGAGTACTTCCGAGTAGGTCACCATCCTAGTACTACTCTTGCCCAAGCACCTTAACTGTGGAGTTCTGATGGGATCCGGTGCATTAGTGCTGGTAGATCGCACCCATTGATTCTTGCGGAGCAAATGTTTCATTGAGGTACGCGGCGCGAGTCGCGCATACAGCACGCAGCTCCAAAGAGGTCGCAAGTTCGTAGCTGGCAGCTCGGAAGCGGCGAGCTGGGCGTGTGTTACGGACGGTCGCTCGACCCCTTCATGGCCCCGTGCAAGCATGGGGTTTCGTCCGTGTGTTGCAGTAAAATGGGCCTCTAATGTGGTTTTCAGGGGCTGGAGGCGTCTGTGGGGAATTTCGTAATTTCGAGTGAACATGGCGGAAGTCTGATTTGGATTGTTTTTCCTCGTCCTGGTCTGTTCTCGTCTGACGGCCACAGCAAATGAAACGAGAAGGATCGGTGCTTTTAAGGAAGTAAAAAGCAACGAAAAAGGGGTGCAGCACGAGGACTTCCCAGGAGGTCACCCATCCTGGTACTACTCTCGCCCAAGCACGCTTAACTGCGGAGTTCTGATGGGATCCGGTGCATTAGTGCTTGTATGATCGCACCCATTGGATTCTTGCGGAACAATTGTTTTATTGAGGGTACGCGGCCGCAGAGTCGCGCGTACAGCACGCCAGCTCCAAAGAGGTCGCAAGTTCGTAACTGACAGCTTGGAAGAGGCGAGCTAAGCGTGCTTTATGGACGGTAGCTCGACCACCTTCATCGCCTCGTGCAAGCATGGGGTTTCATCTGTGTGTTGCAGTAAAAAAGGGCCTCTGATGTGGTTTTCAGGGTCAGGAGGCGTCCGTAGGGGAATTTTGGTAATTTCGAGCGAACATGGGCGGAAGGCCTGATTTGGATTCTTTTTCCTCATTCTGGTGAGTTCTCCTCCGACGGCCACAGCAAATGAAACGAGAAATATCGGTGCTTTTTAAGGAAGAAAAAAACAACAAAAAGGGGTGCAGCACGTGGACTTCCCAGGATGTCACCCATCGTAGTACTACTCTCGCCCAAGCACGCTTAACTGCGGAGTTCTGATGGGATCCGGTGTATTAGTGCTGGTATGATCGCGCCCTTTGGATTCTTGCGGAACAAATGTTTCATTGAGGGTATGCGGCCGCAGGGTCGCGCATACAGCACGCCGCTCCAAAGAGGTTGCCAGTTCGTAACTGACAGCTCGTAAGAGGCGAGCTAAGCGTGCGTTACGGACGGTAGCTCGACCCCCTGTATCGCCCCGTGCGAGCATGGGCTTTCGTCCGTGTGTTGCAGTAAAATGGTGCTTCTCAAGTGGTTTTCTGGGCCAGGAGGCGTCCGTTGGGGAATTTCGGAAATTTCGAGTGAACAAGGGCGGAAGGTCGGACTTGGATGCTTTTTCCTCGTCTTGGTCAGTTCTCATCCGATGACCACAGCAAATGAAATGAGAGGGATCGGTGCTTTTAAGAAAGTAAAAACCAACGAACAAGGGTTGCAACACGAGGACTTTCCGGGAGGTCACCCATCCTAGTACTACTCTTGCCCAAGCACGCTTGACTGCGGAGTTCTGATGGGATCCGGTGCATTGGTGCTGGTTTGATCGCACCCATTGGATTTTTGCGGACCAAATGTTTTATTGAGGGTACGCGGCTGCCGAGTCGCGCATACAGCACGCCTGCTCGGAAGAGGTCGCAAGTTTGCAACTGACTGCTCGGAAGCGGCGAGTTAAGAGTGCGTTACGGACGGTCGGTCGACCCCTTCATCGCCCCGTGCAAGCATGGGGTTTCGTCCGTGTGTTGCAGTAAAATGGGGCCTCTAATGTGGTTTTCAGGGCCGGGAGGCGTCCGCTGGGGAATTTCGGAAATTTCGAGTGAACAATGGCGGAAGGTCGGACTTGGATGCTTTTTCCTCGTCCTGGTCACCTCTCATCAGACGGCCACAGCAAATGAAACGAGAAGGATCCGTGCTTTTAAGAAAGTAAAAAGCAACGAAAAAGTGGTGCAACACGAGGACTTCCCAGGAGGTCACCATCCTGGTACTACTCTCGCCCAAGCACGCTTAACTGCGGAGTTCTGATTGGATCCGGTGCTTTGGTGCTGGTTTGATTGCACCGATTGGATTCTTGCGGAACAAATTTTTCATTGAGGGTACGCGGCCGCAGAGTTGCGCATACAGCACGCCAGCTCTAAAGAGGTCGCAAGTTTGTAACTGACAGCTCGGAAGAGGCGAGCTAAGCGTGCGTTACGGACGGTAGCTTGGCCACCTTCATCGCCCCGTGCATGCATAGGTTTCGTCCGTGTGTTGCAGTGAAAAAGTGCCTTTGATGTGGTTTTCAGGGTCTGGAGGCGTCCGTAGGGGAATTTCGTCATTTCGAGTGAACATGGGTGGAGGGCTGATTTGGATTCTTTTTCCTCGTCCTGGTCTGTTCTCCTCCGACGGCCACAGCAAATGAAACGAGAAAGATCGGTGCTTTTTAGGAAGAAAAAACGACGAAAAAGGGGTGCAACACGAGGACTTCCCAGGAGGTCACCCATTCTAGTACTCCTCTTGCCCCAGCACGCTTAACTGCGGAGTTCTGATGGGATCCGGTGCATTCGTGGTGGTATGATCGCACCCATTGGATTCTTGCGGAACAAATGTTTTATTGAGTGTACGCGGCTGCCGAGTCGCTCGTACATCGCGCTATCTCTAAAGAGTTCGCAAGTTCGTAACTGACAGCTCGGAAGCGCGAGCTAAGCGTTCGTTACGGACGGTGGCTCGACCGCCTTCATCGCCCCGTGCGAGCATTGGGTTTCGTCCGTGTGTTGCTGTAAAATGGGGCCTCTCATGTGGTTTTCAGTGCCAGGCGGCGTCCGTTGGGGAATTTCGGTAATTTTGCTTGAACAGGGGCGGAAGGTCTGATTTGGACGCTTTTTCCTCGTCCTGGTCAGTTCTCATCCGGTGGCCGCAGCAAATGAAACGATAAAGGGGTGCAACACGAGGACTTCCCAGGAGGTCAGCCATCCTAGTACTACTCTCGCCCAAGCACGCTTAACTGCGGAGTTCTGATGGGATCCGGTGCTTTAGTGCTGGTATGATCGCACCCATTGGATTCTTGCGGAGCAAATGTTTCATTGAGGGTGCGCGGCCGTTGAGTTGTGCATACAGCACGTCTGCTCCAAAGAGGTCGCAAGTTCGTAACTGGCAGCTCGGAAGCGGCGAGCTAAGCGTGTGTTACGGACGGTAGCTCGACCGCCTTCATCGCCCCGTGCGAGCATTGGGTTTCGTCCGTGTGTTGCAGTAAAAAGGGGTCTCTAATGTGGTTTTCAGTGCCAGGAGGTGTCCGTGGGGGAATTTTGGTAATTTCGAGTGAACATGGGCGGAAGGCCTGATTTGGATTTTTTTTCCTCGTTTTGGTCAGTTCTCCTCCGACGGCCGCAGTAAATGAAACGAGAAAGATCTGTGCTTTTAAGGAAGAAAAAAATAAAAAACGGGTGCAACACGAGGACTTCCCAGGAGTCACCCATCCTAGTACTACTCTCGCCCAAGCACGCTTAATTGCGGATTTCTGATGGGATCCGGTGCTTTAGTGCTGGTATGATCGCACCCATTGGATTCTTGCGGAACAAATGTTTCGTTGAGGGTGCGCGGCTGTTGAGTTGTGCATACTGCACGCCAGCTCCAAAGAGGTCGCAAGTTCGTATCTGGCAGCTCGGAAGCGGCGAGCTAAGCGTGCGTTACGGACGGTAGCTCGACCACCTTCATCGCCCCGTGCATGCATGGGGTTTCGTCCGTGTGTTGCATTAAAAAAGTGCCTCTGATGTGGTTTTCAGGGCCTGGAGGCGTCCGTAGGGGCATTTTGGTAATTTCGAGTGAACATTGGCGGAAGGCCTGATTTGGATGCTTTTTCCTCGTCCTGGTCAGTTCTCATCCGACGGCCGCAGCAGATGAAACGAGAAAGATCGGTGCTTTTAAGGAAGAAAAAAACAACGAAAAGGGGTGCAACACGAGGACTTCCCAGGAGGTCACCCATGCTAGTACTACTCTCGCTCAAGCACGCTTAACTGCTGAGTTCTGATGGGATCCGGTGCATTAGTGCTGGTATGATGGCACCCATTGGATTCTTGCGGAACAAATGTTTTATTGATGTACGCGGCTGCCGAGTCGCTCATGCATTGCGCCATCTCTAAAGAGTTCGTAAGTTCGTAACTGACAGCTCGGAAGCGGCGAGCTAAGCGTTCGTTGCGGACGGTAGCTCGACCGCCTTTATCCCCCGTGCGAGCATTGGGTTTCGTCCGTGTGTTGTAGTAAAAAGGGGCCTCTAATGTGGTTTTCAGTGCCAGGCGCGTCTGTAGGGGAATTTTGGTAATTTTGATTGAACATGGGCGGAAGGCCTGATTTGGATTCTTTTTCCTCGTTCTGGTTAGTTCTCCTCCGGCGGCCACAGCAAATGAAACGAGAAAGATTGGTGGTTTTTAGGAAGAAAAAATAACGAAAAAGGGGTGCAACATGAGGACTTCCCAGGAGGTCACCCATCCTAGTACTACTCTCGCCCAAGCACGCTTAACTGCGGAGTTCTGATTGGATCCGGTGCATTAGTGCTGGTATGTTCGCACCCATTGGATTCTTGCGGAACAAATGTTTCATTGGGGGTACGCGGCTGCTGAGTTGCGCATGCAGCACGCCGGCTCCAAAGAGGTCGCAAGTTCGTAACTGACAGCTCGTAAGAGGCGAGCTAAGCGTGCGTTACGGACGGTAGCTTGACCACCTTCATCGCCCCGTGCATGCATGGGTTTTCGTCCGTGTGTTGCAGTAAAAAGGGCCTTTGATGTGTTTTTCAGGGCCAGGAGGCGTCCGTTGGGGAATTTCGGTCATTTCGAGTGAACAAGGCGGATGGCGTGATTTGGATTCTTTTTCCTCGTCCTGGTCAGTTCTCATCCGCTGGCCACGGCAAATGAAACGAGAAAGATCTGTGCTTTTTAGAAAGAAAAAACGATGAAAAAGGGGTGCAACACGAGGACTTCCCATGAGGTCACGCATCCTAGTACTACTGTCGCCCAAGCACGCTTAACTGCGGAGTTCTGATGGGATCCGGTGCATTAGTGCTGGTATGATCGTACCCATTGGATTCTTGCGGAGCAAGTGTTTTATTGAGTGTACGCGGCTGCCGAGTCGCTCATACATCGCGCCACCTCGAAAGAGTTCGCAAGTTCGTAACTGACAGCTCGGAAGCGGTGAGCTAAGAGTGCGTTACGGACGGTCGCTTGACCCCTTCATCGCTCCGTGCGAGCATTGGGTTTCGTCCGTGTGTTGCAGTAAAATGGGGCCTCTAATGTGGTTTTCAGTGCCAGGAGGCGTCCGTGGGGAATTTCGGTAATTTCGAGTGAACAATGCGGAAGGTCTGATTTGGATGGTTTTTCCTCGTCCTGGTCAGTTCTCATCCGACGGCCGCAGCAAGTGAAACGAGAAGGACCGTGCTTTTAAGAAAGTAAAAAGTAACGAAAAAGGGGTGCAGCACGAGGATTTCCCAGGGGGTCACCCATCCTGGTACTCCTCTCGCCCAAGCACGCTTAACTGCGGATTTCTGATGGGATCCGGTGCATTGGTGCTGGTATGATCGCACCCATTGGATTCTTGCGGAACAAATGTTTCATTGAGGGTACGCGGCCGCAGAGTCGCGCATACAGCACGCCAGCTCCAAAGAGGTCGCAAGTTCGTAACTGACAGCTCGGAAGAGGCGAGTTAAGCGTGCGTTACGGACGGTAGCTCGACCAGCTTCATCGCCCCGTGCAAGCATGAGGTTTCATCCGTGTGTTGCAGTAAAAAAGGGCATCTAATGTGGTTTTCAGGGCCAGGAGGCGTCCGTAGGGGAATTTTGGTGATTTCGAGCGAACAGGGGCGGAAGGCCTGATCTGGATTCTTTTTCCTCATTCTGGTCAGTACTCCTCCGACGGCCACAGCAAATGAAACGAGAAAGATCGGTGCTTTTTAAGGAAGAAAAAAATAACAAAAAAGGGGTGCAACACGAGGACTTCCCAGGAAGTCACCCATCCTAGTACTACTCTCGCCCAAGCACGCTTAACTGCGGAGTTCTGATGGGATCCGGTGCTTTAGTGCTGGTATGATCGCACCCATTGGATTCTTGGGGAACAAATGTTTCATTGAGGGAACGCGGCTGCAGAGTCGCGCATACAGCACGCCAGCTCCAAAGAGGTCGGAAGTTCGTAACTGACAGCTCGGAAGAGGCGAGCTAAGCGTGCGTTACGGACGGTAGCTCGGCCACCTTCATCGCCCCGTGCAAGCATGGGGTTTCATCCGTGTGTTGCAGTGAAAAAGGGCCTCTGATGTGGTTTTCAGGACCAGGAGGCGTCCGTTCGGGAATTTCAGTCATTTCGAGTGAACATGGGCGGAGGGCCTGATTTGGATTCTTCTTCCTTGTCCTGGTCAGTTCTCATCCGAAGGCAACAGCAAATGAAACGAGAAAGATCGGCGCTTTTTAGAACGACGAAAAAGGGGTGCAACACGAGGACTTCCCAGGAGGTCACCCATCCTAGTACTACTCTCGCCCAAGCACGCTTAACTGCGGAGTTCTGATGGGATCCGTTGCATTAGTGCTGGTATGATCGCACCCATTGGATTCTTGCGGAACAAATGTTTCATTGAGGGTACGCGGCTGCAGAGTCGCGCATACAGCACGCCATCTCCAAAGAGGTCGCAAGTTCGTAACTGACAGCTCGGAAGAGGCGAGCTAAGCGTACGTTACGGACGGTAGCCCGACCCCCTGCATCGCCCCGTGCAAGCATGGGCTTTCGTCCGTGTGTTGCAGTAAAATGGGGCCTCTCAAGAGGTTTTCAGGGCCAGGAGGCGTTCTTTGGGGAATTTCGGAAATTTCGAGGGAACAAGGGCGGAAGGTCGGATTTGGATGCTTTTTTCTCGTCCTGGTCAGTTCTCATCCGATGACCACAGCAAATGAAACGAGAAGGATCGGTGCTTTTAAGAAAGTAAAAAACAACGATAAAGGGGTGCAACACGAGGACTTCACAGGAGGTCACCCATCCTAGAACTACTCTTGCCCAAGCACGCTTAACTGCGGATTTCTGATAGGATCCGCTGCATTAGTGCTGGTATGATCGCACCCATTGGATTCTTGCGGAGCAAATGTTTCATTGAGGGGACGCGTCCGCAGAGTCGCGCATACAGTACGCCTGCTCCAAAGAGGTCACAAGTTCGCAACTGACAGCTCGGAAGCGGCGAGCTAAGACTGCGTTACGGACGGTCGCTCGACCCCTTCATCGCCCCGTGCAAGCATGGGCTTTCGTCCGTGTGTTGCAGTAAAATGGGGCCTCTAATGTGGTTTAGGGCCAACAGGCGTCCGTTGGGGAATTTCGGAAATTTTGAGTGAACAATGGCGGAAGGTCGGGCTTGGATGCTTTTTCTTCGTCCTGGTCAGTTCCCATCATACGGCCACAGCAAATGAAACGAGAAGGATCCGTGCTTTTAAGAAAGTAAAAAGCAACGAAAAAGGGGTGCAGCACGAGGACTTACCAGGAGGTCACCATCTGGTACTACTCTCGCCCAAGCACGCTTAATTTTTTCCTTGTGAGTTCTGATGGATCCGAGTGCATTGGTGCTGGTTATGATCGCACCCATGGAATTCTGCGGAACAAAGTGTTTCATTGAGGTACGCATGTCCGCAGAAAGTCGGGCAGCAGCACGCCAGCTTCAAAGAGTCGCAAGTTCGTACTGACAGCTCGGAAGAGGAGAGCTAAGCGTGCGTACGGACGGTCTGCCCGACCAGTTTCATCGCACCCGTGAAAGCATGAGGTTCAGCCGTGTGTGCAGTAAAAAAGGGCATCTAATGGTTTTACAGGGCCAGGAGGCGTCCGTTAAGGTGAATTTTGGTGATTTCGGAAACGAAATACAGGGGGAAAGGGGCCGATCTGGATTCTTTTCCTCATTCTGTCGTCAGTACTCCGACGACGGCCACAGCAAATGAAACGAGAAAGATCGGTGCTTTTTAAGGAAGAAAAAAACAACCAAAAAGGGGAGCAACACGAGGACTTCCCAGGAGGTCACCCATCCTGGTACTACTATCGCCCAAGCACGCTTAACTGCGGAGTTTTGATGGGATCCGGTGCGTTAGTGCTGGTATGATCGCACCCATTGCTTTCTTGCGGAACAAATGTTTCATTGAGGGAACGCGGCCGCAGAGTCGCGCATACAGCAGGCCGGCTCCAAAGAGGTCGCAAGTTCGTAACTGACAGCTCGGAAGAGGCGAGCTAAGCATGCGTCACGGATGGTAGCTTGACCACATTCACCGTGCCGTGCATGCATGGGGTTTCGTCCGTGTGTTGCAGTGAAAAAGGACCTCTGACGTGGTTTTCAGAACCAGGAGGCGTCCGTAGGGGAATTTCGGTCATTTCAAGTGAACATAGGCGGAGGGCCTGATTTGGATTCTTTTTCCTCGTACTGGTCAGTTCTCATACGAAGGCAACAGCAAATGAAACGAGAAAGATCGGTGCTTTTTAGAAAGAAAAAACGACGAAAAAGGGGTGCAACACGAGGACTTCCGAGGAGGTCACCCATCCTAGTACTACTCTTGCCCAAGCACGCTTAGCTGCGGTGTTCTGATGGGATCCGGTGCATCAGTGCTAGTATGATCGTACCCATTGGATTCTTGCGGAACAAATGTTTCATTGAGGGTACGCGTCCGCAGAGTCGCGCATGCAGCACGCCAGCTCCAAAGAGGTCGCAAGTTCGTAACTGACAGCTCGGAAGAGGCGAGCTAAGCGTACGTTACGGGCGGTAGCCCGACCCCTTGCATCGCCCCGTGCAAGCATGGGCTTTCGTCCGTGTGTTGCAGTAAAATGGGGCCTCTCAAGAGGTTTTCAGGGCTAGGAGGCGTCCGTTGGGGAATTTCGGAAATTTCGAGGGAACAAGGGCGGAAGGTCGGACTTGGATGCTTTTTCCTCGTCTTGGTCAGTTCTCATCCGATGACCACAGCAAATGAAACGAGAAGGATCGGTACTTTTAAGAAAGTAAAAAACAACGATAAAGGGGTGCAACACGAGGACTTCACAGGAGGTCACCCATCCTAGAACTACTCTTGCCCAAGCACGCTTAACTGCGGATTTCTGATAGGATCCGCTGCATTAGTGCTGGTATGATCGCACCCATTGGATTCTTGCGGAGCAAATGTTTCATTGAGGGGACGCGTCCGCAGAGTCGCGCATACAGTACGCCTGCTCCGAAGAGGTCACAAGTTCGCAACTGACAGCTCGGAAGCGGCGAGCTAAGACTGCGTTACGAACGGTCGCTCGACCCCTTCATCGCCCCGTGCAAGCATGGGCTTTCGTCCGTGTGTTGCAGTAAAATGGGGCCTCTAATGAGGTTTTCAGGGCCAGGAGGCGTCCGCTGGGGAATTCCGGAAATTTCGAGTGAACAATGGCGGAAGGTCGGACTTGGATGCTTTTTCCTCGTCCTGGTCAGTTCTCATCAGACGGCCACGGCAAATGAAACGAGAAGGATCCGTGCTTTTAAGAAAGTAAAAAGCAACGAAAAAGGGGTGCAGCACGAGGATTTCCCAGGAGGTCACCCATCCTGGTACTACTCTCGCCCAAGCACGCTTAACTGCGGAGTTCTGATGGGATCCGGTGCATTGGTGCTGGTGTGATCGCACCCATTGAATTCCTGCGGAACAAATGTTTCATTGAGGGTACGCGTCCGTAGAGTCGCGCATGCAGCACGCCAGCTCCAAAGATGTCGCAAGTTCGTAACTGACAGCTCGGAAGAGGCGAGCTAAGCGTGCGGTACGGACGGTAGCTCGACCACCGTTATCGCCCCGTGCAAGCATGAGGTTTCATCCGTGTGTTGTAGTAAAAAAGGGCATCTAATGTGGTTTTCAGGGCCAGGAGGCGTCCGTAGGGGAATTTTGGTGATTTCGAGCGAACATGGGCGGAAGGCCTGACTTGGATTCTTTTTCCTCGTTCTGGTCAGTTCTCCTCCGACGGCCACAGCAAATGAAACGAGAAAGATCGGTGCTTTTTAGGGAAGAAAAAAACAACGAAAAAGGGGTGCAACATGAGGACTTCCCCGGAGGTCACCCATCCCAGTACTACTCTCGCCCAAGCATGCTTAACTGCGGAGTTCTGATGGGATCCGGTGCATTAGTGCTGGTATGATCGCACCCATTGGATTCTTGCGGAACAAATGTTTCATTGATGGTACGCGGCCGCAGAGTCGCGCATACAGCACGCCATCTCCAAAGAGGGCGCAAGTTCGTAACTGACAGCTCGGAAGAGGCGAGCTAAGCGTGCGTTGCGGACGGTAGCTCGACCACCTTTATCCCCCGTGCAAGCATGAGTTTTCATCCGTGTGTTGCAGTAAAAAAAGGGCCTCTAATGTGGTTTTGAGGGCCACGAAGCGTCCACAGGGGAATTTTGGTAATTTTGAGCGAACATGGGCGGAAGGCCTAATTTGGATTCTTTTTCCTCGTTCTGGTCAGTTCTCCTCCGACGGCCACAGCAAATGAAACGAGAAAGATCGGTTCTTTTTAAGGAAGAAAAAAATAACAAAAAGGGGTGCAACACGAGGACTTCCCAGGAGGTCACCCATCCTAGTACTACTCTCGCCCAAGCACGCTTAACTGCGGAGTTCTGATGGGATCCGGTGCATTAGTGCAGGTATGATCGCCCCCATTAGATTCTTGCGGAACAAAGGTTTTATTGAGGGTGAACGCAAGAGGCTGCAGATTTCGCGCATTACAGCAACCCCAGCTCAAAGAGGTCGGAAGGTGTCGATGAAGCTCGGAAGAGGCGGAGATAAGCGTGCGTACGGACGGTAGCTGACACATTCACCGCCTCGTGACACGAATGGGGTTTCGTTACTGTTTGCAATTCTAGGGAAAAAGGTCTTGATGTGGTTTTCAGGACCAAGGAGGCGTCGTTAAGGGGAATTTCGGTCATTTCGAGGTATGAGCATGGTCGGAGGGCCAGGATTTGGATTCTTTTTCCTAGTCCTGGTCAGTTCTCATGCCGAGGCACAGCAAATGAAAACGAGAAAGACGGTGCTTTTTAGAAAGAAAAAACGACGAAAAAGGGGTGCAACACGAGGACTTCCCAGGAGGTCACCCATCCTAGTACTACTCTTGCCCAAGCACGCTTAACTGCGGAGTTCAGATGGGATCCGGTGCATCAGTGCTGGTATGATCGCACCCATAGGATTCTTGCGGAACAAATTTTCATTGAGGGAACGCGACCGCAGAGTCGCGCATACAGCACGCCAGCTCCAAAGAGGTCGCAAGTTCGTAACTGACAGCTCGGAAGAGGTGAGCTAAGCGTGCGTTACCGATGGTAGCTCGACCCCCTGCATCGCCCTGTGCAAGCATGGGATTTCGTCCGTGTGTTGCAGTAAAATGGGGCCTCTTAAGTGGTTTTCAGGGCCATGAGGTGTCCGTTGGGGAATTTCCGAAATTTCGAGTGAACAAGGGCGGAAGGTCGGACTTGGATGCTTTTTCCTCGTCCTGGTCAGTTCTCATCCGATGACCACAGCAAATGAAACGAGAAGGATCGGTGCTTTTAAGAAAGTAAAAACCAACGAAAAAGGGGTGCAACACGAGGACTTCCCAGAAGGTCACCCATCCTAGTACTACTCTGGCCCAAGCACGCTTAACTGCGGAGTTCTGATGGGATCCGCTGCATTAGTGCTGGTATGATCGCACCCATTGGATTCTTGCGGAGCAAATGTTTCATTGAGGGTACGCGGCCGCAGGGTCGCGCATACAGAACGCCTGCCCCAACGAGGTCGCAAGTTCGTAACTGACAGCTCGGAAGAGGCGAGCTGAGCGTGCGTTACGGACGGTAGCTCGACCCCCTCCATCGCCCCGTGCAAGCATGGGCTTTCGTCTGTGTGTTGTAGTAAAATGGGGCCTCTGATGTGGTTTTCAGGGCCAGGAGGCGTCCGTTGGGGAATTTCGGAAATTTTGAGTGAACAAGGACGGAAGGTCGGACTTGGATGCCTTTTCCTCGTCCTGGTCAGTTCTCATCCGACAACCACAACAAATGAAACGAGAAGGATCGGTGCTTTTAAGATAGCAAAAAACAACGAAAAAGGGGTGCAACACGAGGACTTTCCAGGAGGTCACGCATCCTAGTACTGCTCTCGCCCAAGCACGCTTACCTGCGGAGTTCTGATGGGATCCAGTGCATTAGTGCTGGTATGATCGCACCCATTGGATTCTTGCGGAACAAATGTTTCATTGACGGTACGCGGCCGCAGAGTCGCGCATACAGCACTCCAGCTCCAAAGAGTTCGCAAGTTCGCAACTGACAGCTCGGAAGAGGCGAGCTAAGCGTGCGTTACGGACGGTAGCTCGACCACCTTCATCGCCCCGTGCAAGCATGAGGTTTCATCCGTGCGTTGCAGTAAAAAAGGGCCTCTAATGTGGTTTTCAGGGCCAGGAGGCGTTCGTAGGGGAATTTTGGTAATTTCGAGCGAACATGGGCAGAAGGCCTGATTTGGATTCTTTTTCCTCGTCCTGGTCAGTTCTCCTCCGACGGCAACAGCAAATGAAACGAGAAAGATCGGTGCTTTTTAAAGAAGCAAAAAACAACAACAAAGGGGTGCAACACGAGGACTTCCCAGGAGGTCACCCATCCTAGTACTAGTCTCGTCCAAGCACGCTTAACTGCGGAGTTCTGATGGGATCCGGTGCATTAGTACTGGTATGTTCGCACCCATTGGATTCTTGCGGAACAAGTGTTTCATTGATGGAACGCGGCCGCAGAATCGCGCATACAGCACGCCAGCTCCAAAGAGGTCGCAAGTTCGTAACTGACAGCTCGGAAGAGGGGAGCTAAGCGTGCGTTACGGGCGGTAACTTGACCACATTCACCGCCCCGTGCATGCATGGGGTTTCGTCCGTGTGTTGCAGTGAAAAAGGGCCTCTGATGTGGTTTTCAGGCCCAGGAGGCGTCCGTAGGGGAATTTCGGTCATTTCGAGTGAACATGGGCGGAGGGCCTGATTTGGATTCTTTTTCCTCGTCCTGGTCAGTTCTCAACCGAAGGGAACAACAAATGAAACGAGAAAGGTCGGTGCTTTTTAGAAAGAAAAAACGACGAAAAAGGGGTGCAACACGAGGACTTCCCAGGAGGTCACCCATCCTAGTACCACTCTTGCCCAAGCACGCTTAACTGCGGAGTTCTGATAGGTTCCGGTGCATTAGTGCTGGTATGATCGCACCCATAGGATTCTTGCGGAACAAATGTTTCATTGAGGGTACGCGGCCGCAGAGTCGCGCATACAGCACGCCAGGTCCAAAGAGGCCGCAAGTTCGTAACTGACGGCTCGGAAGAGGCGAGCTAAGCGTGCGTTACGGACGGTAGCTCGACCCCTGCATCGTCCCGTGCAAGCATGGGCTTTCGTCCGTGTGTTGCAGTAAAATGGTGCCTCTCAAGTGGTTTTCAGGGCCAGGAGGGGTCCGTTGGGGAATTTCGGAAATTTCGAGTGAACAAGGGCGGAAGGTCGGACTTGGATGCTTTTTCCTCGTCCTGGTCAGTTCTCATCCGACGACCACAGCAAATGAAACGAGAAGGATCGGTGCATTTAAGAAAGTAAAAAACAACGAAAAAGGCGTGCAACGCGAGGACTTCCCAGGAGGTCACCCATCCTAGTACTACTCTCGCCCAAGCACGCTTAACTGCGGAGTTCTGATGGGATCCGGTGCATTAGTGCTGGTATGATCGCACGCATTGGATTCTTGCGAAACAAATGATTCATTGAGGGTACGCGGCCGCAGAGTCGCGCATACAGCACGCCTGCTCTAAAGAGGTCGCAAGTTCGCAACTGACAGCTCGGAAGCGGCGAGCTAAGAGTACGTTACGGACGGTCGCTCGACCCCTTCATCGCCCCGTGCAAGCATGGGCTTTCGTCCGTGTGTTGCAGTAAAATGGGGCCTCTAATGTGGTTTTCAGGGCCAGGAGGCGACCGCTGGGGAATTTCGGAAATTTCAAGTGAACAATGGCGGAAGGTCGGACTTGGATGCTTTTTCCTCGTCCTGGTCAGTTCTCATCAGACGGCCACAGCAAATGAAACGAGAAGGATCCGTGCTTTTAAGAAAGTAAAAAGCAACGAAAAAGGGGTGCAACACGAGGACTTCCCAGGAGGTCACGCATCCTAGTACTGCTCTCGCCCAGGCACGCTTAACTGCGGAGTTCTGATGGGATCCGGTGCATGAGTGCTGGTATGATCGCACCCATTGGATTCTTGCGGAACAAATGTTTCATTGAGGGTACGCGGCCGCAGAGTCACGCATACAGCACGCCTGCTCCAACGTAGTTGCAAGTTCGTAACTGACAGGTCGGAAGAGGCGAGCTAAGCGTGCATTGCGGACGGTAGCTCGACCACCTTCATCGCCCCGTCCAAGCATGAGGATTCATCCGTGTGTTGCAGTAAAAAAGGGCCTCTAATGTGGTTTTCAGGGCCAGGAGGCGTCCGCTGGGGAATTTTGGTAATTTCGAGCGAACATGGACGGAAGGCCTGATTTGGATTCTTTTTCCTCGTTCTGGTCAGTTCTCCTCCGACGGCCACAGGAAATGAAACGAGAAAGATCGGTGCTTTTTAAGGAAGAAAAAAACAACAAAAAAAGGGGTGCAACACGAGGACTTCCCAGGAGGTCACCCATCCTAGTACTACTCTCGCCCAAGCACGCTGAACTGCGGAGTTCTGATGGGATCCGGTGCATTAGTGCTGGTATGTTCGCACCAATTGGATTCTTGCGGAACAAATGTTTCATTGAGGGAACGCGGCCGCAGAATCGCGCATACAGCACGCCGGCTCCAAAGAGGTCGCAAGTTCGTAACTGACAGCTCGGAAGAGGCGAGCTAAGCGTGCGTTACGGAAGGTAGATTGACCACATTCACCGCCCCGTGCATGCATAGGGTTTCGTCCGTGTGTTGCAGTGAAAAAGTGCCTCTGATGTGGTTTTCAGGACCAGGAGGCGTCCGTAGGGGAATTTTGGTCATTTCGAGTGAACATGGGCGGAGGGCCTGATTTGGATTCTTTTTCCTCGTCCTGGTCAATTTTCATCCGAAGGCAACAGCAAATGAAACGGGAAAGATCGGTGCTTTTTAGAAAGAAGAAACGACGAAAAGGGGTGCAACACGAGGACTTCCCAGGAGGTTACCCATCCTCGTACTACTCTCGCCCAAGCACGCTTAACTGCAGAGTTCTGATGGGATCTGGCGCATTAGTGCTCGTATGATCGCACCCATTGGATTCTTGCGGAACAAATGCTTCATTGAGGGTGCGCGGCCGCAGAGTCGCGCATACAGCACGCCAGCTCCAAAGAGGTCGCAAGTTCGTAACTGACAGCTCGGAAGAGGTGAGCTAAGCGTGCGTTACCGATGGTAGCTCAACCCCCTACATCGCCCTGTGCAAGCATGGGCATTCGTCCGTGTGTTGCAGTAAAATGGGGCCTCTCAAGTGGTTTTCAGGGCCAGGAGGTGTCCGTTGGGGAATTTCCGAAATTTCGAGTGAACAAGGGCGGAAGGTCAGACTTGGATGCTTTTTCCTCGTCCTGGTCAGTTCTCATCCGAGGACCACAGCAAATGAAACGAGAAGGATCGGTGCTTTTAAGAAAGCAAAAAACAACGAAAAAGGGGTGCAACACGAGGACTTCCCAGGAGGTCACCCACCCTAGTACTACTCTTGCCCAAGCACGCTTAACCGCGGAGTTCTGATGGGGTCCGCTGCATTAGTGCTGGTATGATCGCACCCACAGGATTCTTGCGGAGCAAATGTTTCATTGAGGGTACGCGGCCGCAGGGTCACGCATACAGCACGCCTGCTCCAAAGAGGTCGCAAGTTCGTAACCGACAGCTCGGAAGAGGTGAGCTGAGCGTGCGTTACGGACGGTAGTTCGACCCCCTGCATCGCCCCGTGCAAGCATGGGCTTTCGTCCGTGTGTTGCAGTAAAATGGGGCCTCTCAAGTGGTTTTCAGGGCCAGGAGGCGTCCGTTGGAGAATTTTGGTAATTTCGAGCGAACATGGGCGGAAGGCCCGATTTGGATTCTTTTTCCTCGTCCTGGTCAGTTCTCCTCCGACGGCCACAGCAAATGAAACGAGAAAGATCGGTGCTTTTTAAGGAAGAAAAAAACAACAAAAAGGGGGTGCAACGCGAGGACTTCCCAGGAGGTTACCCATCCTCGTACTACTCTCGCCCAAGTACGCTTAACTGCGGAGTTCTGATGGGATCCGATGCACTAGTGCTAGTATGATCGCACCCATTGGATTCTTGCGGAACAAATGTTTCATTGAGGGTACGCGGCAGCAGAGTCACACATACAGCACGCCAGCTCCAAAGAGGTCGCAAGTTCGTAACTGATAGCGCAGAAGAGGCGAGCTAAGCGTGCGTTACGGACGGTAGCTGGACCACCTGCATCGCCCCGTGCAAGCATGGGGTTTCATCCAAGTGTTGCAGTAAGAAAGGGCCTCTGATGTGGTTTCCAGGGCCACGAGGCGTCCGTAGGGGAATTTTCGTAATTTCGAGCGAACATGGGCGGAAGGCATGATTTGGATGCTTTTTCCTCGTCCTGGTCGGTTCTCATCCGACGCCCACAGCAAATGAAACGAGAAATATTGGTGCTTTTTAAGGAAGAAAAAAACAACAAAAAAGGGGAGCAACACGAGGACTTCCCAGGAGGTCACCCATCCTGCTACTACTCTCGCCCAGGCACGCTTAACTGCGGAGTTCTGATGGGATCCGGTGCATTAGTGCTGGTATGATCGCACCCATTGGATTCTTGCGGAACAAATGTTTCATTGAGGGTACGCGGCCACAGAGTCGCGCATACAGCAGGCCAGCTCCAAAGAGGTCGCAAGTTCGCAACTGACAGCTCGGAAGAGGCGAGCTAAACGTGCGTTACGGATGGCAGCTCGACCACCTTCATCGGCCCGTGCAAGCATGAGGTTTCATCCGTGTGTTGCAGTAACAAAGGGCCCCTAAAGTGGTTTTCAGGGCCAGGAGGCGTCCGTAGGGGAATTTTGGTAATTTCGAGCGCACATGGGCGGAAGGCCTGATTTGGATTCTTTTTCCTCGTCCTGGTCAGTTCTCCCCCGACGGCAACAGCAAATGAAACGAGAAACACGAGGGGGTGCAACACGAGGACTTCCCGGGAGGTCACCCATCCTAGTGCTACTCTCGCCCAGGCACGCTTAACTGCGGAGTTCTGTTGGGATCCGGTGCATTAGTGCTGGTATGATTGCACCAATTGTATTCTTGCGGATCAAATGTTTCATTGAGGGAACGCTGCCGCAGTGTCGCGCATACAGCACGCCAGCTCCAAAGAGGTCGCAAGTTCGTAACTGACAGCTCGGAAGAGGGGAGCTAAGCGTGCGTTACGGATGGTAGGTGGACCACATTCACCGCCCCGTGCATGCATGGGGTTTCGCCCGTGTGTTGCTGTGAAAAAGGGCCTCTGATGTGGTTTTCAGGACCAGGAGGCGTCCGTAGTGGAATTTCGGTCATTTCGAGTGACCATGGGCGGAGGGCCTGATTTGGATTTTTTCTCCTCGTCCTAGTCAGTTCTCATCCGAAGGCAACAGCAAATGAAATGAGAAAGATCGGTGCTTTTTAGAAAGAAAAAACGACGAAAAAGGGGTGCAACACGAAGACTTCCCAGGAGGTCACCCATCCTAGTACTACTCTCGCCCAACCACGCTTAACTGCAAAGTTCTGATGGGATCCGGTGCATTAGTGCTCGTATGATCGCACCCATTGGATTCTTGCGGAACAAGTGTTTCATTAAGGGTATGCGGTCGCAGAGTCGCGCATACAGCACACCAGCTCCAAAGAGGTTGCAAGTTCGTAACTGACAGCTCGGAAGAGGCGAGCTAGGCGTGCGTTACGGACGGTAGCTCGACCACCTTCATCGCCCGGTGCAAGCATGAGGTTTCATCCGTGTGTTGTAGTAAAATGGGGCCTCTCATGTGGCTTTCAGGGCCCGGAGGCGTCCGTTAGGGAATTTCGGAAATTTCGAGTGAACAAGGGCGGAAGGTCGGACTTGGATGCTTTTTCCTCGTCCTGGTCCGTTCTCATCCGATGACCACAGCAAATGAAACGAGAAGGATCGGTGCTTTTAAGAAAGTAAAAAACAACGAAAAAGGGGTGCAACACGAGGACTTCACAGGAGG
>JAKOGI010003403.1:0-55164 GCA_029747015.1 Carnegiea gigantea | reverse complement strand
TTGTGTGTGTGTGTGTGTGTGTGTGTGTGTGTATATATATAGGCGCGGATCAGGTGAGAAGAGGCTCCTTATGAGCAGGGTGAGAACAGGCAATCTGAGCCGTTCATCCGAATCCAACGGTGGAAAAAAATAGCAGCGTCCTTCGCTTTTTTCGGTAGCCTTCAGGTGTGCTTTTGTTGTTTTCGATATTTTCTCTCTCCTACTTTACTCTTTCTCTCTCTCTCTCTCTCGCGTTGTGTTCCTTCAGCTGGAGCTCACCATTTCGCTGCTTACTCCTTCGCCATTTTTGCTCGACGTCAGCATTTTCAACCTCCCCATTTTCGCTCGACCTCACCCTTTTCTCCTTCTTCAGTCGTTCTGTCTCCTTTGCTCACCATTTTCGAGTTTTCTCTCTCCCTTGTACTGGTTCATTCTTTGTCTCTTTTGCTCGTCTTTCATCTATCGCTCAAAGTCTGGTTTCTGCTCCAGATTTTTTGCTCCGAGTTCTTGGAGTTCAGGTGAAATTTGTTGAGCTTCCAGGTTTGATTTTGGTGATATCTACTAGTTTTGTGAGAGTTTGATTTTAACCTCAATGTTCGTTCATTTTGCAGGGTTAGAATCGGGTTTTCATCCAGACCCAAGGATTTTAGGTATATTTCGTGTAATTACTCATTTCGATTTTCGATTTTGTCTAATATTAGTGATGAACGGTGCTGGATTTTAGATTTTATCATTCTCTAATAAGCTAATTATGAAAGAAAAACTTCATAGTTGTACGCAAAAAGAATATGAACACCATGTTGAATTGAAGACGGAATAGTCTTTGAGATGAAACACCATTATCAGATATAGGCATAATTACACAAATTTAGTTGGCAATTGGGACAACTAATGAAAGGTACATAGCTGAAAACAATGGCTGCTAATTCTAAGTACCTAGATCTAAGAAGCATGGACACTCTTCACAACTTCATGTATCCATATGCGTTGGTTTCTAATAGTCATAGACACTCTTTGGAGAATGAAATCGGAGTTGTTACGAATAGTTGTACATGTGTATACACTATAAATCATTTTGGGATGACATACAGTGCCAATTTCTTGAGATTCTTCGCACTCTGTTAGATTCATATACACTATCACGGTTGCAGGTATATATGCCACATTCACTTTCTCATCTATTATGTTCTAGTTGAACTGAAAGTAAAATTTTATTTATAGTAGCAAAGTAGTGTCTTGTTATTTAACTGATTAAATAAATATTTTGTTGAATTTTGTATTAACCAATTAATGAACATTTTCATGTTAACTTTCAGAAATTAAATCACATCCAACATGAATCACCCCCCCAACTTTTACATTGACAAAATTAGGTCATTTGCACTTTTAAATTTAATAATTATTTCTTCAAGCAGATGAAAAGTTCTTGAATCTTCAATACTTTGGTCCAAGCTAAGTGAAGATTGATGATTCAAGTAGAATTGCCTTGTCCAATTTGATTGGATATGGCTGTCTAGTGATAATCTTTGCTCATTCTGGTTGCTGACACATTTAATTTAATTTATTTTTTGGACTTTTTTTTTTCCATAAAAAATTGTACTAAAGAAAACAAATTATATGTAGCTCTCAATTAACAGCATGCAATCCATGTCATGCACTTCTAGCCTCAAATGCTTAGCTGATCTGCATTCTGCCGTTGGGAAATTTTCCCACCAATCCACGTCTTTGATCTTGCAGTAATTGGCCTCGAATGCAATAGGACATTTAGCTTGTCTCACCTTAATATGATGTAACAGGTTATATTATTTAAAATTATCAAATTTTTAATCATTACAATTAATTATCAATTATGATACTTTGCTCGTTGCCAATTATACGAATGATTATGAATAGCATTTTAATTGGATCAACCATATCTGCAAAGATATATCATATACATAATTTATAATAAACAATTATGAATAAAAGTTAACTTTACACAATTTATTAGTAGTGTTACCCTCATGTTTGTTACCCTCATGTTCAATCACACATTTCTAAAAATCTAATCAAATAATATAATTTTTCAAGTCCAAATAGGCCACTTAAGAATTGTTTGTAATAAGATATTTATCATTTTATACAAAAAAATGAACCAAACGAAATGAATGGAAAAAAAATCAAAAAATTGTGATGTATATAAAAATTATATTTCATAATATAGCTAATTAGAGAAGCTAATATTAATAATTCCCCTAAATGTAGGAATCTAGGAATCTATTATCCTACCCAAGAATTCGGAACAATCACATAAAGGAGATTGTAGTTTTCTGATTTTTTTTAAATAAATCTATTTACTATACTTTTGCACATCTCCCAAATTTTGAAAGTGAACTTATACATATACTTTAGTGAACTTGCACATGCATGTTAGTGAACGTATACATCTACTTTAGTGAACTTATATATTCATTGTGGTGAACTTATGTGTTTATTTATTTTAGTGAACTTGCACATATATGTTGGTGAACTTATACATCTATTTTAGTGAACTTATGTATTCATTCTGGTGAATTTATGTATTTATTGTAGTGAACTTGCACATATACTTTAGTAAACTTGGATATTCATTTAGATAAACTTAGACATCTTTTTTAGTGAACTGAATGCAATTTCTCTGATGACCCTATATGTTCATTTTGATGAACCTTTGCACCTATTTTGGTGAACATGTCTACTCATACGGGTGAACTAGGGCCTTCATTATGATGAACTTGTATGTTCATATAGGTGAACTAGGGTCTTCATTATCATGACCTAGGGCTTGCATTTTTATTTACAATGTTCAACTGTAACTAACATCCAATTCTAACCAACTTTACTTTGTGGTCCCCACGTATTCAACAATACCCTAACAATGTAATAGATTCTAGCACCTTACATGTCACGAGCCTTGCTTGTGGTGATTATATTTGTATCATTGGATTAACAAGCGTTTGTGGGTACTACAAATAGGACTGAATGAATAATGATTGGCGTAGGCATGAATAAAAAGCAAATTTGGTAATTGTGCTAAATTCATCTGTTCGTTTAGGGGAACTAGTACGTTTGAGTAAACTTGTACATTCATTCCAGTGGACTTGGCATTCATTTAGATAAACTTAGGCATCCTATTTAATGAACTAAATGCAATTTCTCTAATGACCTTTATATATGTTCATTTTGGTGAACCTTTGCATCTATTTATCCATCTTACTACACTTTGCATATGTCGGCAAAATTTTGAAAGTGAACTTATACATGTACTTTAGTGAACTTGAACTTGTATGTGGGTAAACTTATACATGTACTTTAGTAAACTTGTATTTTTATCGTGGCAAACTTATGTATTTGTTTTAATGAACTTGCACATGTATGTTGGTGAACTTATACATCTACTTTAGTCAACTTATGTATTTATTTTGGTAAACTTGGACATGTACTTTAGTAAACTTGGATATTCATCGTGGATAAACTTAGACATCTTTTTTAGTGAACTAAATGCAATTTCTCTGATGACCCTATATGCTCATTTTGTTGAACCTTTGCATCTATTTATCCATCTTACTATACTTTGCCCATGTCTCCAAAATTTTGAACGTGAACTTATACATTTACTTTGGTGAACTTGAACATGTATGTTGGTGAACTTATACATGTACTTTAGTGTACTTGTATATTTGTCATAGCGAACTTATACGTGTACTTTAGTAAACTTGTACATGTACTTTAGTGAACATGGCTAGTCATCATGGTGAACTTGTACGTTTCTTTAAAAGTGAACTAAGTGAATGCCTGCCTTATACATTCATTCTCGTGAGTTCAGCCATTCACTTTTTAGTGAACTTTGCAGCCGTGTTTTGATGAATTTATATATTAGTCTACTTAGTCACTTTTATGTTAGTGAACTTGTACGTTCATATTAATCGTCAAATTGTATGTTTTTTTAATCTTGCAAGCTTTATGATTAGCGTACTCTTAATGACTTGATTTTGTTTTTTATTTTAGGCAAAATGGTTCATACAAGAAGCAGTCAAAAGTCAAAAAATCCCAGTGATTGTGAAAAAGATGTAGCCATTGAAATGCACAACACTCAAAGGTATTATGTAAATCATTTACTCAATTACGTGAATCTAAAATTAGTAATTAGTACCTTTTTTTGGCAATAATAAGAAATAAGAATGGAAGAAATAATAAAACGTCATCATGGTGAACTTATACATGTACTTTAGTGAACTTGCACATGTATTTTAGTGAACTTTTGTATTCATTATGGTGAACATTGTGCCTTTTGCGTTCAAATGGTGCATATATTGGTGACAACTTTACTCATATGTAGCGTTGAGTTTGTATTGTAGGTTGATTGCGTTAAATAGTGTGATTTTATGATAAACTTATCCTAATCTCTTTTGCCACTAAATAATATGCATGTTAGTGAATGTGGACACTTTGTTTTAGTGAAATTGTACATTCATATTAATGAAATTGCATGGTGAACTTGCACATATATTGTAGTAAACTTGGGTGTTAATCATGGTGAACTTCCACGTTTTGGAAATTGAACTAATTCAATCCCTTTGTATATTCAGTCTTGTCAATTAACGCATGCTCTTTTTGGCTACAAATGAGTAATAAACTTATGCATTTGTTTTAGTGAGGTTGGATATGTTTTTGCAGATATGGTTTGAATGTAAAGATGCATTACCGCTAACTTCCAATACTAAGCTCAAACACTCATCCAATGTGATCGTCTTTTGCAAATGTAGATTTAATCTCATATTTATCCATTTTAAGTGTACAACTCATTCAATATAATTATCCACCAAATATGTATATTAACTGCATGCTTATTAATACAACCCTAAGCTATAGCAAACATTTACGCTAATTTGGTTCGTCTATTGTATACTAGTATCAGTTTATTAAAATTATTTTTACAGTGAACACTCTCGAAGTAAGCGGTCTCAAGGAGAACAAAAACACAGAAAGGGGAAGAAGCTTCGCGCTCAACCAAAAAGATTGTGTGTTCAAGTTACTTCAAAGAGACCAACATCGGTGTACATTGCTATCGCTACTGGCAAATCTAATGAAGCTTCTAGTGATGCACACACGGAAGAGTACGTTCCTTTGGAGACAGCAACTCCCACACCCACACCTACCTTAACATTTCCCGGTCAATGTTCCCAACCAAGCCTTCAACCTTCAATTGTACACTCTCAAATGGATCTAGAAGCAGCACCTTTGGATGGTGAGCAAGGTACACTAAGAAGTCATGATATGGGTGATACACAACCAATGACCCAAGAAGAAGGAGTCGTAGCATTAGGCAGTAATTCAATGGGTGTTCACACTACCCAATTGAGAAACAAACCAAAAACAAAGAAAAGCAAACCAAAAGAATTCAACAATCGGATGTCACCCAAGGGTTTGAGGCAACTAATTGAAAAGCTAAATGACAAGCAAAAAGAAGCCGTCAAAGAAATTGGGTTTGGCGGCTTCTTGCACTTGCAACTTGACATGATTCCAGGGAAGCTAGCAGTGTGGTTAGTTCGCAATTTCGATACTTGCTCATGCTCCCTGCCCCTCACCCATAGCAGGTTCAGAGTCACTGAGCATGATGTCTATATGACATTAGCTCTTCCCAAGGGCCCCTTTGAGGTGACTGAGGCCAAAAGTGACACGAATTCTAGTACGGAATTCAAAACCTTACTCAAGCGATGGAAAGAATAATGGCCTGACTGAGATAGTGTCCCTAAATCTGGGGAGATGGTTGATATGATATGTAGTCAGGTAGATAGGGGAGAAGAATTTAGAAGAAACTTCATACTGTTTGTGGTGTCTAGTTATCTCAATGGGAACCAAAAAGGTGAAGTAAATTACTTGGTACTTGATTCATTATTGGACTTAAGCAAAGTGAGAGAACTCAATTGGGCACGATACACAATGGCAGCCCTTGTCTCATCAATTGATGAGCGGAAAAAGAAGACCTCGAAGTTTTTTAGAGGGCCAATGCTTTTCCTAATGGTACGTTGAGAATTTCTATTCATTCATGTTATTCACGCATTTAATTGGAATCGTTAAAATTTTGCATCATCTAATTTTTCATATAAGTTTTGTAAAAACAAATTGAACTTTTTTCTTATTTTCACAGCTTTGTTATCTTGATCGGTTTGTCTTCAAAGTGCGGACTGTCAAGCGTCAGTTTCCAACCTTGAGAGGATGGACAAATGATAAAGTGAAATCAAGGGAAGGACAAGAATTTTAAGTCGGTTTTGGCAACGGTGCCCTTGAGGACTATCTAGATGAGACCGAAAGGCCCGCTAAAGCTCAAGTGGTTCATGAAAAGGAACCATCTAATGCAACCCCTGAAGCTGCTGCTGAAGCTGAACATGATACTGTACGGTCAAAAATGAAGGTATATGACCCCCTACGTTAGACTCTTTGCTCTGTACTATATGTAACATTTAAGTGTCTATGCAGTTGGTAAGTGTCTATGCTAATTAATAAAAGAAAAGAAGATGCTGTAAGCGAATTAAAAACTTTCCTAAAAAATGTTGGGTTACCTCCCAACCAGCACCTTTGTTTACAGTCATTGGCTCCACGTTATGAAGCTCATGGATCCTCCAGTTGAATCTCCTTCACTATGCATATCTGATCTCTTTATTTTCAAACACCTTAAACGTATGCTCCGTTTTGTTTTCGATCATGCGACCACTCCTTAATCTCATAAATTTAAACAAACTATAAAAATAAAATAGAAGAGCTAAAACAAAACAATAAAAGTAGTAAAATTAAATAGAAGTGAACTAACGATCTTATTTTCTTTCCCTGGCAATGCGCCAAATTTGTAGAGCTTGTCGTAGAGTTACAAATTTACCACTACTCTAGATATAAATAAGGATATAGCATAGGGGAGTAGGGATCGAATCCATGAGGAAAAATAGTGTCAAAAAGTTAGTTTAATTCTAAATGATTTTACGACTCTAATTTATTATAACTTCTCTTTTGTATCTCTAAAATAAATCAAATTTAATAAATAAAATTCTGGAAAAATACTTAATATTGCTCCTAAATATTCTAAATTTAATTCTGGGGATAAAACAGCAAATAGCTACCCTTAATAATCTGGAAAATAAAAACAGAAATAATAACAGAACATTCAACTGAAAATTTAAACAGAAAATAACAAGTAAAAAATTAATATTAAAAATTATAGAAAGTAATCCAAATTAATATTCTGAGTTTGTAACTCCAAAATTATATGTAATTAATTTCAGAAAAATTACAACAGAAAATTAACTCCAGAAAATGAAACAGAAAATAAAATCTGAAATTAGAAAAAAATAAACTGCACTAATATAAATATGAAATTAAATAACAAAATTGCCCAAATTGTAGGATATAATTTTATGGACTTAATAAAACCCAAAAAACAAGAAATAAAAACTTAAAACGTAATTTTCAGATTTATTGAAATAAAAACCTGCGCACATCCAATTCACGAAATAATTCTGAAAAATTATCAAATAATTTCCAAAACTTTCCAAATTAAATAGAGGCAGAATAGGACACTATATAAACCCTAGAATGGATTAAAACTTGAAAAAAACACAAAAGAAACTATTTTTAACATAATTTCTTACAAACAAGTGATTAAACGGCAAAACAAAATATAAATTAAATCTGAAAATTATAATCACACTAAAAATCAAAATCCAGTTGATCTAATATTATCAAGACAGTCCTAAACGACTACGTTTTTGGGGGGGTCAACGAAATTTATATTAAAGTTAATAATTGAATAATAAAAATTGACAAACTAAACAAATTAACTAAAAAGCAACAAATAATTATCAGACATACCAAATTTATGAAAAATACTTAGTATAATCTACATCCACCATGCAAATTAATATTTATCATCAACACACAAATCGATTTATTCATGAGTTAGACTGTAGAAGACAACCACCAGCGGATCTTCCCCGTTATTCCTTATATTATAGTTTACTTAGATCCAGCCCTAATATAAACCCTACTAGTTTTGATAACCCTTACACTAGCGCAAGAATTTAATCAAACTAGAGCATTACGTATTAAAAAAACATCATCTAACACCTTGAAACCAATTTACCAGCAAACTGATTTAACAAAAATCTATAACGATTACCTAATTAAAAGAGATGGGTTTGAACCATCTATGGTTAATTAGGGTGATACTAATGCTTAAAAGACTATAACCTTTACATATTAAAGCCTTTTAAACTATCATATAAATTCGTATTAAACTAACCAGGATGCATTCTAATTAATATAATACGAATATCACAAACAATAAATACTAATCGTTATAGAATCATGAATACAAATCAACTAGACAATAAAGTGTGAAACTTGTTTCAAAATAATTAATTTATATACTAAGCACAAAGGAATTACTCAATCATATTGAAAACAAAATCATAATAATTAACCAAAGCTTCCATGTTTAACAATAAACTAAACCAAAATAAAATAAAATAAAATAAAATAAAGTAAAGATGGAAAAAAGAAATAAGACAATACTACTTGGCTTTTATATTGGTGAGGCATTTGACGATGATAGTGGGAAGTTTAGATGGTGATGATGATGAAGTATGATGAGGAGATGTGAGGGTGGCGTGGTGGAGGTGATGCGTGGGTGTTGAGAAGATGCAGGCGGGCGTTAAGTGAGTGCTGTCGTGGGTTCTTTTTCTGTCAAGCAGCCGTGGTGATTATATATGATGATGAGGAGAGTCAAGTAGGGTTTTAGCTACTAGGATTTTTTTCTTTTATACTCCTTCTCTCCCAAGTCTTCTAACTTCTCTTCAACTCTTGTAACCCTAGCCCAAATAAATCATTATGGAAATAATATTTTTCATAAATCATTATTTTGGACCGACTTGACAGCTTAGCCTGTAAAATTCGAACTTCAACGTCTTCCCTTCTTCTCTTTATTTTATTAATGGTTAACCTTAAATAATATATGCAATATAGTCAAAATAATTATTAAAACAATGCATAATTTTTGGCTTAACAAATTCCCCTACACTTAGACTTTGGACGTCCTCGTGCAAAGAAATCTTAGACTCGACCTAAAAACTGACCCTTTTTCTTTCTTATAAAGTCATGCATAACTATAATATTCATACTAGGCATTGGCTTACTTTAAAAACAGTTTTATTGAAAATTTATTAGTTTTTCCTCCAACAAGTGAATAACTACTAGACATTTAACTACCATCAAAGAGTTTCTTCATCGACCTCACAACATCTATCTAATGAAGCAACAAGAACAATGATCATCCATCTCTTTTAAATATGCATACGCCGATCAAGAGGTCTCAAAAATTTATGATAGGAAAATTAATGTACGGTATGGCTACAGAGACAATTGAACTAGGTAGAGTAACTTATTGAATTGACTCTAAACTTGCCTTGTATTTATTTTTCTCTTCTTCTTCTTCTTAAGTTTTTTTTCCCCCTTCTTATCTTTCAAACTCCACTTGCGCACATATTTGAGGCCCATATAGGGTCCTAGAAATTAAACACTCCCTGTCTCACACTCACCCGAATAGAGGTGTTGGAGCAAACATTTTATTTTCATCATTACATTAATTTATTTTATTGACTCACTAGTATATGAAGCAAGCTTTCCAGTGGCAGTATTGCTTCATAGGATAGCACCCAGTAGCGTATGCCTCAAAAGGGTACTTATCATTCCCGACTTTCACTCTCTTTTCTTTCTTTTTTTAATTAAAGAAACAAGAAAAGTCAAAATTTTAATGAGTTATTATACTAATTCAATAGTCTAGGAAATGGGTTTGGTCATTTTATTACATCTGAAGCGGATATAATACGTGACTAAATAAGATGATCAATTACGAAAGTTACTCATTAAAGAGATATATAAGGATCAACTTAAACTTCTCTGAATGACAACTAACATGCTCAGAAGTCTTCATTCATAAAAGAATAAACTATAAATAGCTAAAAAAAAAAAATTTTTAAGCAAGCGAGCTTAGCATAAACTCATATCATGCATTATTTATAAGGAAAAAAAAAATTTTTTTACTCATTTTTTTTGTTTTTTTAAAGCATGAATAAATACTGCAGGAACTAAAACATTAATAAACATGAATTTTTTGTAAAAACATGAATAAATACTGCAGGAACTAAATGCAGGATGCACCCCCCCACACTTAATTCATGCATTGTCCCTAACGCATGCTAATTAATAAAAGAAAAGAAGATGCTGTAAGCAAATTAAAAACTTTCCTGAAAAATGCTGTTCCCGACCAGTGCCTTTGTTTACAATCATTGGCCCCACATCATGAAGCTCATGGATCCTCCAGTTGAATCTCCTCCACTAAGCATATCTGATCTCTTTACTTTCAAACACCTCAAACATATGCTCCTTTTTATTTTCGATCATGCGACCACTCCTTAATCTCATTAGCTTAAACAAACTATAAAAATAAAATACTAGAGCTAAAACAAAATAAAAAAAGCAGTAAAATTAAATAGAAGTAAACTAACGATCTTATTTTCTTTCTCCGACAACGGTGGCAAAATTTTTAGAGTTTGTCGTGGAGTTACAAATTTACCACTACTCTAGATATGAATAAGGATATAGCATAGGAGAGTAGGGATCGAATCAACGAGGAAAGATTATGTCAAAAAATTAGTTTAATTCTAAATAATTTTACTACTCTAATTTATTATAACTTCTCTTTTGTATTTCTAAAATAAATTAAATTTAATAAATAAAATTTTGGAAAAATACTTAATATTTCTCCTAAATATTCTAAATTTAATTCTGGAAATAAAACAGTAAATAGCTACCCTAAATAATCCGAAAAATAAAAACAGAAATAATAACACAACATTCAACTGAAAATTTAAACCGAAAATAACAAGCAGAAAATTAATATTAAAAATTTCAGAAAGCAATCCAAATTAATTTTCTGACTTTGTAACACCAAAATTATATGTAATTCATTTCAGAAAACTTACAACAGAAAATTAACTCCAGAAAATGAAACAGAAAATAAAATCTGAAATTAAAAAAATAAACTGCACTAATATAAATATGAAATTAAATAACAAAATTGCTCAAATAGGATATAATTTTATGGACTTAATAAAACCTAAAAAACATGAAATAAAAATTAAAAACATAATTCTCAAATTTATTGAAATAAGAACCTGCACACATCCAATTTACGAAATAATTCTAAAAAATTATCAAATAATTTCCAAAAATTCTGAAATTAAGTACAGGTAGGATAGGGCACTATATAAACCCTAGAATGGATTAAAACTTGAAAAAACACAAACAAAACTATTTTTAACCTAATGTCTAACAAACCAGTAATTAAACGGCGAAATAAAATATAAATTAAATCTGAAAATTATAATGACACTAAAAATCAAAATCTAACTGATCCAATATTATTAGGACAGTCTTAAAAGCCTACGCTTTTGGGGGGGTAAACGAAATTTATATTAAAACTAATAACTGAAGAATAAAAATTGACAAACTAAACAAATTAACTAAAAAGCGACAAATAATTATCAGAGATACCAAATTTATGAAAAATACTCAGTATAATCTACATCCACCATGAAAATTAATATTTATCATCAACACACAAATAGATTTATTCATGAGTTAGACTATAGAAGATAATCACTAGCGGATCTTCCCCGTTTTCCTTATATTATAGTTTACTTAGGTTCAGCCCTAATATAAACCCTACCAGTTTTGATAACCCTCATACCAGAACACGAATTTAATCAAACCAGAATATTATGTATTAGAAAAACATCATCTAACGCCTTATAACCAATTTACCAGTAAACTGATTTAACAAAGATCTGCAACGATTACCTAATTAAAAGAGATGGGTTTGAACCATCCAAGATTAATTAGCGTAGTACTAATGCTTAAAAGATTATAACTTTTACGTAATAAAGCCTTTTAAACTATCATATGAATTCATATTAAACTAACTAGCATGCATTCTAATTAATATAACACGAATATCATAAACAATAAATACTAATCATTATAGAATTATGAATACAAATCAACTAGACAATAAAGTATGAAACTTGTTTTAAAATAATTAATTTAGCATGGTTGCAAATAGATTATACTAAGCACAAAGGAATTTCTCACTCATATTAAAAATAAAATCACAATAATTAACCAAAACTTCCATATTTAACAATAAACTAAACCAAAATAAAATAAAAGAAAATAAAGTAAAGACAAAAAAAAGAAATAACACAATACTACTTGGCTTTTATATTGGTAAGGCGTTTGACGACGATGGTGGGGAATTTAGATGGTAATGATGATGAAGTATGATGAGGAGATGTGAGGGTGGCGTGGTGGAGGTGATGCGTGGGTGTTGAGGAGATACAGGCGGACGTTAAGTGAGTGCTGCCGTGGGTTCTTTTTCTGTCAAGCAGCCGTGGTGATTATATATGATGATGAGGAGAGTGAAGTAGGTTTTTAGCTACTAGGATTTTTTTCTTTTAGACTCCTTCTCTCCCAAGTCTTCTACCTTCTCTTCAACTTTTGTAACCCTAACCCAAATAAATCATTATGAAAATAATATTTTCCGTAAATCATTATTTTGGACCGACTTGATACCTTAGCGTGTAAAATCCAAACTTCAACGTCTTCCCTTCTCCTCTTTATTTTATTAATGTTTAACCTGAAAAATATATAAAATAAAGTAAATTAGACGAAATAATATATATAATATAATCAAAATAATTATTAAAATAATGCATGATTTTTCGCTTAACAAATTCCCCCACACTTAGACTTTGGACGTCCTCGTACAAAAAAATCTTAGACTCGACCTAAAAACTAACCTTCTTTCTTTCTTATAAAGTCATGCATAATTATGATATTCATACTAGATATTGGCTTGCTTTAAAAACAGTTTTATTGAAAATTAATTAGTTCTTCCTCCAACAAGTGAATAACTACTAGACATTCAACTACCATCAAAGAGTTTCTTCATCAACCTCACAACATGTATTTAATGAAGTAACAAGAACAATGATCATCCATCTCTTTAAAATATGCATACGCCGATCAAGAAGTCTAAAAAATTTATGATAGAAAAATTCATGTACGATATAGTTATAGAGACAATTGAACTAGGTAGAATAACTCATTGAATTGATTCTAAACTTGCCTTGTATTTATTTTTCTCTTCGTCTTCTTATGTTTTTCTTTTCCCTTATTATCTTTTAAACTCTAGTTGCGCACATATTTGAGGCCCATATAGGGTCTCAAAAATTAAATACTCCCTGTCTCGCACTCACCCGAATAGAGGTGTTGGAGTAAACATTTTATTTTTATCATTACTTTTATTTATTTTAATGACTCATTAGTATGGGAAGCAAGCTTTCCAGTGGCAGTATTCCCTCAAAGGGTAGCACCCAGTAGCGCATGCCTCAAAGGGTACTTGTCATTCCCGACTTTTACTCTCTTTTTTTTCTTTTTTTTAACTAAAAAAAAAAAGAAAAGTCACAATTTTAATGAGTGATTATACTAACTCAATAGTCTAAGAAATGGGTTAGGTCATTTTATTACATCTGAAGCGGATATAATACATGACCAAACAAGATGAACAACCATGACAGTTACTCACTAAAGAGATATATGAGGATCAACTCAAACTTCTCTGAATGACAGCTAACATACTCAGAAGTCTTCACTCACAGAAGAATAAACTATAAATAGTTAAAAAAAAATTTTAAGCAAGCAAGATTAGCATAAACTCAAATCATACATTATTTATAAGAAAAAAAAATTTTTTTACTCATTTTTTTAAAACATGAACAAATACTGCAGGAACTAAATGCAGGATGCACCCCCCAACATTTAATTCATGCATTGTCCCTAATGCATGCTAGTTAATAAAAGAAAAGAAGATGCTGTAAGTAAATTAAAAACTTCCCTGAAAAATGTTGGGTTGCCTCCCAACCAGCGCCTTTGTTTACAGTCATTGGCTCCACGCCATGAAGCTCATGGATCCTCTAGTTGAATCTCCGCCACTAAGCATATCTGATCTCTGTACTTTCAAACACCTCAAACGTATGCTCCTTTTTGTTTTCGATCATGCGACCACTCCTTAATCTCATAAACTTAAACAAACTATGAAAATAAAATACTAGAGCTAAAACAAAACAATAAAAGTAGTAAAATTAAATAGAAGTAAACCAACGATCTTATTTTCAATCCGCGGCAACGGCGCCAAAATTTGTAGAGCTTGTCGTAGAGTTACAAATTTATCACTACTCTAGATATAAATAAGGATATAGCATAGGGGAGTAGGGATCGAATCCACGAGAAAAGATTATGTCAAAAAGGTAGTTTAATTCTAAATGATTTTACTACTCTAATTTATTATAACTTCTCTTTTGTATTTCTAAAATAAATCAAATTTAATACATAAAATTCTGGAAAAATACATAATACTGCTCCTAAATATTTTAAATTTAATTCTGAAAATAAAACAACAAATAGCTACCCTAAATAATCTGAAAAATAACGACAGAAGTAATAACACAACATTCAACAGAAAATTTAAAAAGAAAATAACAAGCAGAAAATTAATATTAAAAATTACAGAAAGTAATCCAAATTAATATTCTGACTTTGTAACTCCAAAATTATATGTAATTAATTTCAAAAAAATTACAACAAAAAATTAACTCCAGAAAATGAAACAGAAAATAAAATCTGAAATTAGAAAAAAATAAACTGCACTAATATAAATATGACAATAAATAACAAAATTGCCCAAATTGTAGGATATAATTTTATGGACTTAATAAAACCTAAAAAACATGAAATAAAAATTAAAAACATAATTTTCAAATTTATTGAAATAAGAACCTACACACATCCAACTTACAAAATAATTCTGAAAAATTATCAAATAATTTTCAAAAATTCTGAAATTAAGTAGAGGCAGAATAGGACACTATATAAACCCTAGAATGGATTAAAACTTGAAAAAACACAAACAAAACTATTTTTAACCTAATCTCTAACAAATCAGTAATTAAACGGCAAAATAAAATATAAAGTAAATCTGAAAATTATAATGACACTAAAAATCAAAATCTAACTAATCCAATATTATCGGGACACTCCTAAAAGACTACACTTTTGGGGGGGAGTAAAGGAAATTTATATTAAAGCTAATAATTGAAGAATAGAAATTGACAAACTAAATAAATTAACTAAAAAGCAACAAATAATTATCAGAGATACCAAATTTATGAAAAATACTCAGTATAATCTACAACCACTATGCAAATTAATATTTATCATCAATACATAAATCGATTTATTCATGAATTAGACTATAGAAGACAACCACCAGCGGATCTTCCCCATTTTTCCTTATATTATAGTTTACTTAGGTTCAGCCCTAATATAAACCCTACTAGTTTTGATATCCCTTACACCATAACACGAATTTAATCAAACTAGAATATTACGTATTAGAAAAACATCATCTAACACCTTATAATCAATTTACCAGCAAACTGATTTAACAAAGATCTATAACAATTACCTAATTAAAAGAGATGGGTTTGAGTCATCCATGATTAATTAGGGTGATACGAATGCTTAAAAGATTATAACTTTTACGTATTAAAGCCTTTCAAACTATCATATAAATTCGTATTAAACAAACTAGCATGCATTCTAATTAATATAACATGAATATCATAAACAATAAATACTAATCATTATAAAATCATGAATATAAATCAACTAGACAATAAAGTATGAAACTTGTTTCAAAATAATTAATTTAGCATGGCTGCAAATAGATTATACTAAGCACAAAGGAATTACTCACTCATATTAAAAATAAAATCACAACAATTAACCAAAACTTTCATATTTAACAATAAACTAAACCAAAATAAAATAAAATAAAATAAAGTAAAGACAAAAAAAGGAAATAAGACAATACTACTTGACTTTTATATAGGTGAGGCGTTTAACGATGATGGTGGGGAGTTTAGATGGTAATGATGATGAAGTATGATGAGGAGATGTGAGGGTGGCCTGGTGGAGGTGATGTATGGGTGTTGAGGAGATGAAGGCGAGCGTTAAGTGAGTGCTGCCGTGGGTTCTTTTTCTGTTAAGCAGTCGTGGTGATTATATATGATGATGAGGAGAGTGAAGTAGGGTTTTAGCTATTAGGATTTTTTTCTTTTAGACTCCTTTTCTTCCAAGTCTTCGAACTTCTCTTCAACTTTTGTAACCCTAGCTCAAATAAATTATTATGGAAATAATATTTTCCGTAAATCATTATTTTGGATCGACTTGATAGCTTAGCGTGTAAAATCCGAATTTCAACGTCTTTCCTTCTCCTCTTTATTTTATTAATGCTTAACCTGAAAAATATATAAAATAAAGTAAACAATATATATAATATAATCAAAATAATTATTAAAATAATGCATAATTTTTCGCATAACAAATTCCCCCACACTTAGACTTTGGACGTTCTCGTACAAAGAAATCTTAGACTCGACCTAAAAACTGACATTCTTTCTTTCTTATGAAGTCATGCATAATTATGTTATTCATACTAGGCATTGGCTTGCTTTAAAAATAGTTTTATTGAAAATTAATTAGTTCTTCTTCCAACAAGTGGATAACTTCTAGACATTCAACTACCATCAAAGAGTTTCTTCATCAACCTCACAACATGTATTTAATGAAGTAACAAGACCAATGATCATCCATCTCTTTTAAATATGCATACGCTGATCAAGAGGTCTAAAAAATTTATGATAGAAAAATTGATGTACGGTATGGCTATAGAGATAATTGAATTAGGTAGAATAACTCATTGAATTGATTCTAAACTTGCCTTGTATTTATTTTTCTCTTCTTCTTCTTATGGTTTTTTTTCCCTTCTTATCTTTTAAACTCTACTTGCGCACATATTCGAGGCCCATATAGGGTCTTAGAAATTAAACACTCCCTGTCTCACACTCACCCGAATAGAGGTGCTGGAGTAAACATTTTATTTTTATCATTATTTTTATTTATTTTAATGACTCATTAGTATGGGAAGCAAGCTTTCCCGTGGCAGTGTTGCCTCAAAGGATAGCACCCAATAGCACATGTCTCAAAGGGGTACTTGTCATTCCCGACTTTTACTCTCTTTTTTTCTTTTTTTTAATTAAAAAAACAAGAAAAGTCACAATTTTAATGAGTTATTATACTAACTTAATAGTCTAGGAAATGGGTTAGGTCATTTTATTACATCTGAAGTGGATATAATACATGACCAAATAAGATGAACAATCATGACAATTACTCATTGAAGAGATATATGAGGATCAACTCAAACTTCTCTGAATGACAGCTAACATGCTCAGAAATCTTCACTCATAGAAGAATAAACTATAAATAGCTAAAAAAAAATTTTAAGCAAGCGAGATTAGCATAAACTCATATCATGCATTATTTATAAGAAAAAAAATTTTTTTTACTCATTTTTTTTTAAAACATGAATAAATGCTGCAGGAACTAAATGCAGGATGCACCCCCAACACTTAATTCATGCATTGTCCCTAATGCATGCTAATTAATAAAAGAAACGAAGATACTGTAAGCGAATTAAAAACTTCCCTGAAAAATGTTGGGTTGCCTCCCAACCAGCGCCTTTGTTTACAGTCATTGGCTCCACGTCATGAAACTCATGGATCCTCTAGTTAAATCTCCGCCACTAAGCATATCTGATCTCGTTACTTTCAAACACCTCAAACATATGCTCCTTTTTGTTTTCGATTATGCAACCACTCCTTAATCTCATATACTTAAACAAACTATAAAAATAAAATACTAGAGCTAAAACAAAACAATAAAATTAGTAAAATTAAATAGAAGTAAACCAACGATCTTATTTTCATTCCGCGGCAACGGCGCCAAAATTTGTAGAGCTTGTCGTAGAGTTACAAATTTATCACTACTCTAGATATAAATAAGGATATAGCATAGGGGAGTAGGGATCGAATCCACAAGAAAAAATTATGTCAAAAAGCTAGTTTTATTCTAAATGATTTTACTACTCTAATTTATTATAAATTCTCTTTTGTATTTCTAAAATAAATCAAATTTAATAAATAAAATTCTGGAAAAATACATAATATTGCTCCTAAATATTCTAAATTTAATTCTGAAAATAAAACAACAAATAGCTACCCTAAATAATCTGAAAAATAAAGACAGGAGTAATAACACAACATTCAACAGAAAATTTAAACAGAAAATAACAGGCAGAAAATTAATATCAAAAATTATAGCAAGTAATCCAAATTAATATTCTGACTTTGTAACTCCAAAATTATATGTAATTAATTTTAGAAAAATTACAACAGAAAATTAACTCCAGAAAATGAAACAAAAAATAAAATCTGAAATTAGAACAAGTAAACTGCACTAATATAAATACGAAATTAAATAACAAAATTGCCCAAATTGTAGGATATAATTTTATGGACTTAATAAAACCTAAAAAATATGAAATAAAAATTAAAAACGTAATTTTGAGATTTATTGAAATAAAAATTTGCACACATCCAATTCACAAAATAATTCTGAAACATTATCAAATAATTTTTAAAAATTCTGAAATTTAATGGAGGCAGAATAGGACACAATATAAACCCTAGAATGGATTAAAACTTGAAAAAACACAAAAGGAACTATTTTTAACCTAATTTCTAACAAACTAGTAATTAAACGATAAAACAAAATATAAATTAAATCTGAAAATTATAATGACACTAAAAATCAAAATCTAACTGATCTAATATTATCAGGACAGTCCTAAAAGAGTACGCTTTTGGGGGGGTAAACGAAATTTATATTAAAGCTAATAATTAAAGAATAAAAATTGACAAACTAAACAAATTAACTAAAAAGTTACAAATAATTATCAGAGATACCAAATTTATGAAAAATACTCAGTATAATCTACATCCACCATGCAAATTAATATTTATTATCAACACACAAATCGATTTATTCATGAGTTAGACTGCAGAAGACAACTACCAATGGATCTTTTCCGTTTTTCCTTATATTATAGTTTACTTAGGTTCAGCCCTAATATAAACCCTACTAGTTCTGATAACCATTACACTAGTACAAGAATTTAATCAAACTACAGTATTACGTATTAGAAAAACATCATCTAATGCCTTGTAATCAATTTACCAGCAAACTGATTTAACAAAGATCTATAACGATTACCTAATTAAAAGAGATGGGTTTGAGCCATCCATGATTAATTAGGGTGATACTAATGCTTAAAAGACGATAACTTTTACGTATTAAAGCCTTTTAAACTATCATATGAATTCGTATTAAACTAACTAGCATGCATTTTAATTAATATAACACGAATGTCATAAGCAACAAATACTAATCATTATAGAATCATGAATACAAACCAACTAGACAATAAAGCATGAAACTTGTTTCAAAATAATTAATTTAGCATGGTTTCAAATAGATTATACTAAGCACAACGGAATTACTCACTCATATTAAAAATAAATCACAACAATTAACCAAAACTTCCATGTTTAACAATAAAATAAAATAAAATAAAATAAAATTAAGTAAAGACAAAAAAAAGAAATAAGACAATACTACTTGGCTTTTATATTGGAGAGGCGTTTGATGATGACGGTGGGGAGTTTAGATGGTGATGATGATAAAGTACGATGAGGAGATGTGAAGGTGGCGTGGTGGAGTTGATGCGTGGGTGTTGAGGAGATGAAGGCGGGCGTTAAGTGAGTGCTGCCGTGGGTTCTTTTTCTATCAAACAGCCGTGGTGATTATATATGATCACGAGGAGAGTGAAGTAGGGTTTTAGCTACTAAGATTTTTTTCTTTTAGACTCCTTCTCTCCCAAGTCTTCTAGCTTCTCTTCAACTCTTATAACCCATGCCGAAATAAATCATTTTGGAAATAATATTATCCATAAATCATTATTTTGGACCAACTTGATAGCTTAGTGTGTAAAATCCGAACTTCAACGCCTTCCGTTCTCCTTTTTATTTTATTAATGCTTAACCTAAAAAATATATAAAATAAAGTAAATTAGACAAAATAATATATTTAATATAATCAAAATAATTATTAGAACAATGCATGATTTTTTGCTTAACAAATTTCCCCACACTTAGATTTTGGACGTCCTCGGGTAAAGAAATCTTAAACTCGAGCTAGAAACTGACCCTATTTCTTTTTTATAAAGTCATGCATAACTATGATATTCATACTAGGCATTGGCTTGCTTTAAAAACGGTTTTATTGAAAATTAATTAGTTCTTCCTCTAACAAGTGAATAACTACCAGACATTCAACTACTATCAAACAGTTTCTTCATCAACCTCACAGCATCTATTTAATGAAGTAACAAGAACAATGATCATCCATCTCTTTTAAATATGCATACGCCGATCAAGAGGTCTCAAAAATTTATGATAGATAAATTGATGTACGATATGGCTATCGAGATAATTGAACTAGGTAGAACAACTCATTGAATTAATTCTAAACTTGCCTTGTATTCATTTTTCTCTTCTTCTTCTTATGTTTTTTTTTTTCCCCCTTCTTGTCTTTCAAACTCCACCTGCGCACATATTCGAGGCCCATATAGGGTCTTAGAAATTAAACACTCCCTGTCTCACACTCAACCGAATAGAGGTGCTGGAGCAAATATTTTATTTTCGTTATTACTTTTATTTATTTTATTGACTCACTAGTATGAAAAGTAAGCTTTTCAGTGGCAGTATTGCCTCAAAGGGTAGCGCCCAGTAGCGCATGCCTCAAAGGGGTACTTGTCATTTCCGACTTTGACTCTCTTTTTTTCTTTTTTTTTTTTTAATTAAAGAAACAAGAAAAGTCACAATTTTAATGAGTTATTATACTAATTCAATAGTCTAGGAAATGGGTTAGGTCATTTTGTTACATCTGAAGTGGATATAATACATGATCAAATAAGATGGACAATCATGACAGTTACTCATTAAAGAGAAATATGAGGATCAACTCAAACTTCTATGAATGACAGCTAACATGCTCAGAAATCTTCACTCATAGAAGAATAAACCATAAATAACTAGAAAAAAAAAATTTTAAGCAAGCAAGATTAGCGTAAACTCATATCATGTATTATTTATAAGAAAATTTTTTTTTTTACTCGTTCTTTTTTTTGAAAACATGAATAAATACTGCAGGAACTAAATGCAGGATGCATTCCCCACACTTAATTCATGCATTGTCCCTAATGCATGCTAATTAATAAAAGAAAAGAAGATGCTGCAAGCAAATTAAAAACTTCCCTGAAAAATGTTGGGTTGCCTCCCTACCAGCGTCTTTGTTTACAGTCACTGGCTCCACGTCATGAAGCTCATAGATCCTCTAGTTGAATCTCCTCCACTAAGCATATCTGATCTCTTTACTTTTAAACACCTCAAACGTATGCTCCTTTTTGTTTTCGATCATGCGATCACCCCTTAATCTCATAAACTTAAACAAACTATAATAATAAAATACTAGAGCTAAAACAAAACAATAAAAGTAGTAAAATTAAATAAAAGTAAACTAACGATCTTATTTTCATTCCGCGACAACGGTGCCAAAATTTGTAGAGCTTGTCGTAGAGTTACAAATTTATCACTACTCTAGATATAAATAAGGATATAGCATAGGAGAGTAGGGATCGAATTCACGAGGAAAGATTATGTCAAAAACCTAGTTTAATTCTAAATAATTTTACGACTCTAATTTATTATAACTTCTCTTTTGTATTTCTAAAATAAATCAAATTTAATAAATAAAATTCTGGAAAAATACTTAATATTGCTCCTAAATATTCTAAATTTAATTCTGAAAATAAAACAGTAAATAGCTACCCTAAATAATCTGAAAAATAAAAATAGAAATAATAACACAACATTCAACTAAAATTTAAATAGAAAATAACAAGCAGAAAATTAATATTAAAAATTACATAAAGTAATCCAAATTAATATTCTGACTTTATAACTCCAAAATTATATGTAATTAATTTCAGAAAAATTACAACAGAAAATTAACTCCAGAAAATGAAACAGAAAATAAAATCTAAAATTAGAAAAAAATAAACTGCACTAATATAAATACGAAATTAAATACAAAATTGGCCAAATTGTAGGATATAATTTTATGGACTTAATAAAACCTAAAAAACATGAAATAAAAATTAAAAACATAATTTTCAAATTTATTGAAATAAGAACCTGCGCACATCCAATTTACAAAATAATTCTGAAAAATTATCAAATAATTTTCAAAAATTTTGAAATTACATAGAGGTAGAATAGGACACTATATAAACCCTAGAATGGATTAAAACTTGAAAAAACACCAACGAAACTATTTTTAACCTAATTTCTAACAAACCAATAATTAAACGACAAAATAAAATATAAATTAAATCTGAAAATTATAATGACACTAAAAATCAAAATCTAACTGATCCAATATTATCGGGACACTCCTAAAAGACTACACTTTTGGGAGGGTAAACGAAATTTATATTAAAGCTAATAATTGAAGAATAAAAATTGACAAACTAAACAAATTAACTAAAAAGCAAGAAATAATTATCAGAGATACCAAATTTATGAAAAATACTCAGTATAATCTACATCCACGATGCAAATTAATATTTATCATCAACACACAAATCGATTTATTCATGAGTTAGACTGTAAAAGACAACCACCAGCGGATCTTCCCCGTTTTTCCTTATATTATAGTTTACTTAGGTTCAGCCCTAATATAAATCCTACTAGTTTTGATAACCCTTACACCAGAATACGAATTTAATCAAACTAGAATATTACGTATTAGAAAAACATCATCTAATGCCTTATAACCAATTTACCAGCAAACTGATTTAACAAAGATCTATAACGATTACCTAATTAAAAGAGATGGGTTTGAGTCATCCATGATTAATTAGGGTGATACAATGCTTAAAAGATTATAACTTTGACGTATTAAAGCCTTTTAAACTATCATATGAGTTCGTATTAAACTAACTAGCATGCATTCTAATTAATATAACACGAATGTCATAAACAATAAATACTAATCATTATAGAATCATGAATACAAATCAACTAGACGGTAAAGTATGAAACTTGTTTCAAAATAACTAATTTAACATGGTTACAAATAGATTATACTAAGCACAAAGGAATTACTCACTCATATTAAAAATAAAATCACAACAATTAACCAAAATTTCCATATTTAACAGCAAACAAAACAAAAATAAAATAAAATAAAGTAAAGTAAAGACAAAAAAAAGAAATAAGACAATATTACTTGGCTTTTATATTGGTGAGGCATTTGACGATGATGGTGGGGAGTTTAGATGGTAACGATAATGAAATATGATGAGGAGATGTGAGGGTGGTGTGGTGGAGGTGATGCGTGGGTGTTGAGGAGATGAAGGCGGGCGTTAAGTGAGTGCTGCCGTGGGTTCTTTTTCTGTCAAGTAGCCGTCGTGATTATATATGATGATGAGGAGAGTGAAGTAGGGTTTTAGTTACTAGAATTTTTTTCTTTTAGACTCCTTCTCTCCCAAGTCTTCTGGCTTCTCTTCAACTTTTGTAACCCTAACCCAAATAAATCATTATGGAAATAATATTTTCCGTAAATCATTATCTTGGACCGACTTGATAGCTTAGCGTGTAAAATATGAACTTCAACGTCTTCCCTTCTCCTCTTTATTTTATTAATACTTATCCTGAAAAATATATAAAATAAAGTAAATTAGACGAAATAATATATATAATATAATCAAAATAATTATTAAAATAATGCATGATTTTTCGCTTAACAAATTTCCCTACACTTAGACTTTGGACGTCCTCGTGTAAAGAAATCTTAGACTCGACCTAAAAACTAATCTTCTTTCTTTCTTATAAAGTTATGTATCATTATGATATTCATACTAGACATTGGCTTGCTTTAAAAACAGTTTTATTGAAAATTAATTAGTTCTTCCTCCAACAAGTGAATAACTACTAGACATTCAACTACCATCAAAGAGTTTTTTCATCAACCTCACAATATGTATTTAATGAAGTAACAAGAGCAATGATCCTCCATCTCTTTTAAATATGCATACGCCGATGAAGAGGTCTAAAAAATTTATGATAGAAAAATTGATGTACGGTATGGCTATAGAGACAATTGAACTAGGTAGAATAACTCATTGAATTGATTCTAAACTTGCCTTGTATTTATTTTTCTTCTTCTTCTTATGTTTATTTTTTCCCTTTTTATCTTTTCAACTCTACTTGCGCACTATATTCGGGCCCTATAGGGTGTTAGACATTAAATACTCCCTACTCACACTCATCCAAATAGAGTTCTGGAGTAAACATTTTATTTTCATCATTACTTTTATTTATTTTATTGACTCACTAGTATAGGAAGCAAGTTTTCCAGTGGCAGTATTGCCTCAAAGGGTAGCACCCAGTAGCGCATGCCTCACAGGGGTACTTGTCATTCTTGATTTTAACTCTCTTTTTTTCTTTTTTTAAAATTACAAAAACAAGAAAGTCCACAATTTTAATGGTTTATTATACTAACCCAATTAGTCCTAGGAAATGGTTAGGTAATTTTTTACATCTTAAGCGGATATACTACATGACCAAATAAGATACAATCTGATAGTCTTCATTAAGAGATATAGAGATCAACTCAACTTCTCTGAATGACAGCTAAGCATGCTCGAAGTCTTCCGCTCCTAGAAGATAAAACTATTAAATACTAAAAAATTTTTTAAGCAGCAAGATTAGCATAACTCATATAGTGCATTATTTTTAGAAGAAAAAACGTAGTTTTTTTGTACTATTTTTTTTAAAACAGTAATAATACTGCAGGAACTAATGCGGGATGCACCACCCCACACTTGATTCTACACTTGTCCCCCTAATGCTGCTAATTCACATAAAAAGAAAAAGAGATGCTGTAAAGCGCATTAAAAACTTCCCTGAAAATGTTGGCTTGGCATCCAACTAGCGCCGTTGTTTACAGTCATTGGCTCCACGTCATGAAGCTCACGGATCCTCTAGTTGAATCTCCGCCACTAAGCATATCTGATCTCTTTACTTTCAAACACCTCAAACGTGTGCTCCTTTTTATTTTCGATCATGCGACCACTCCTTAATCTCATAAACTTAAACAAACTATAAAAATAAAATACTAGAGCTAAAACAAAACAATAACAGTATTAAAATTAAATAGAAGTAAACCAACGATCTTATTTTCATTCCGCGGCAACGACGCCAAAATTTGTAGAGCCTGTCGTAGAACTACAAATTTACCACTACTCTAGAAATAAATAAGGATATAGCATAGGGAAGTAGGGATCGAATCCACGAGAAAAGATTATGTCAAAAAGCTAGTTTAATTCTAAATTATTTTACTACTTTAATTTATTATAACTTCTCTTTTGTTTTTCTAAAATAAATCAAATTTAATAAATAAAATTCTGGAAAAATACATAATATTGCTCCTAAATATTCTAAATTTAATTCTGAAAATAAAACAGCAAATAGCTACTCTAAATAATCTGAAAAATAAAGACAGAAGTAATAACACAACATTCAACAGAAAATATAAACAGAAAATAACAAGCAGAAAATTAACATTAAAAATTATAGAAAGTAATCCAAATTAATATTCTGACTTTGTAGTTCCAAAATTATATGTAATTAATTTCAAAAAAATTGAAACAGAAAATTAACTCCAGAAAATGAAACAGAAAATAAAATTTGAAATTAGAAAAAAATAAACTGCACCAATATAAATACGAAATTAAATAACAAAATTGCCCAAATTGTAGGATATAATTTTATGGACTTAATAAAACCTAAAAAACATGAAATAAAAATTAAAAACGTAATTTTCAGATTTATTGAAATAAAAACCTGCACACATCCAATTCACGAAATAATTCCGAAGCACTATCAAATAATTTTCACAAATTCCGAAATCAAATAGAGGTAGAATTGGACACAATATAAACCCTAGAATGGATTAAAACTTGAAAACACACAAAAAGAACTATTTTTAACCTAATTTCTAACAAACTAGTAATTAAACGGTAAAACAAAATATAAATTAAATCTGAAAATTATAATGACACTAAAAATCAAAATCTAACCGATCTAATATTATCAGGACAGTCCTAAAAGAGTACGCTTTTGGGGGGGTAAACAAAATTTATATTAAAGCTAATAATTGAAGAATAAAAATTGACAAACTAAACAAATTAACTAAAAAGTAACAAATAATTATCAGAGATACCAAATTTATGAAAAATACTCAGCAAAATCTACATCCACCATGCAAATTAATATTTATCATTAACACACAAATCGATTTATTCATGAGTTAGACTGCAGAAGACAACTACCAGCGAATCTTTCCCGTTTTTCCTTATACTATAGTTTACTTAGGTTCAGCCCTAATATAAACTCTATTAGTTTTGATAACCCTTACACTAGTGCAAGAATTTAATTAAACTAGAGTATTATGTATTAGAAAAATATCATCTAATGCCTTGTAACCAATTTATCAGCAAACTGATTTAACAAAGATCTATAACGATTATCTAATTAAAAGAGATGGGTTTGAACCATCCGTGATTAATTAGGGTGACAGTAATGCTTAAACGATTATAACTTTTACGTATTAAAGCCTTTTAAACTATCATATGAATTCGTATTAAACTAACTAACATGCATTCTAATTAATATAACACGAATACCATAAACAATAAATGCTAATCATTATAGAATCATGAATACAAATCAACTAGACAATAAAGCATGAAACTTATTTCAAAATAATTAATTTAGCATGGTTTCAAATCGATTATACTAAGCACAAAGGAATTACTCACTCATATTAAAAATAAAATCACAACAATTAACCAAAACTTCCATATTTAACAATAAACTAAACCAAAATAAAATAAAATAAAATAAAGTAAAGTAAAGACCAAAAAAAGAAATAAGACAATACTACTTGGCTTTTATATTGGTGAGGCATTTGACGATGATGGTGGAGAGTTTAGATGGTGATGATGATGAAGTATGACGAGGAGATGTGCGGGTGGCGTGGTAGAGGTGATGCGTGGGTGTTGAGGAGATGAAGGCGGGCGTTAAGTAAGTGGTGCCGTGGGTTCTTTTTCTATCAAGCAGCGGTGGTGATTATATATGATGATGAGGAGAGTGAAGTAGGGTTTTAGCTACTAAGATTTTTTTCTTTTAGACTCCTTTTCTCCCAAGTCTTCTAGCTTCTCTTCAACTCTTGTAACCCTAACCCAAATAAATCATTTTGGAAATAATATTTTCTATAAATCATTATTTTGGACCAACTTGATAGCTTAGTGTGTAAAATCCGAACTTCAACGTCTTCCATTCTCCTCTTTATTTTATTAATGCTTAACCTAAAAAATATATAAAGTAAGGTAAATTGGATGAGATAATATATATAATATAATCAAAATAATTATTAAAACAATGCATGATTTTTCGCTTAACAAATTTCCCCATACTTAGACTTTGGACGTCCTCGTGTAAAGAAATCTTAGACTCGACCTAGAAACTGACCCTATTTTTTTCTTATAAGGTCATGCATAACTATGATATTCATACTAGGCATTGGCTTACTTTAAAAACGATTTTATTACAAATTAATTAGTTCTTCCTCCAACAAGTGAATAACTACCAGACATTTAACTACTATCAAACAGTTTCTTCATCAGCCTCACACCATCTATTTAATGAAGTAACAAGAACAATGATCATCCATCTCTTTTAAATATGCATACGCCGATCAAGAGGCCTAAAAAATTTATGATAGAAAAATTGATGTGCGGTATGGCCATAGAGACAATTGAACTAGGTAGAATAACTCATTGAATTAATTCTAAACTTGCCTTGCATTTATTTTTCTCTTCTTCTTCTTATGTTTTTTTTTTCTCCGTCTTAGCTTTCAAACTCCACCTACGCACATATTCGAGGCCCATATAGAGTCTTAGAAATTAAACACTCCCTGTCTCACACTCACCCGAATAGAGGTGCTGGAGCAAATATTTTATTTTCGTCACTACTTTTATTTATTTTATTGACTCACTAGCATGGGAAGTAAGCTTTTCAGTGGCAGTATTGCTTCAAAGGGTAGCGCCCAATAGCGCATGCCTCAAAGGGGTACTTGTTATTCCCGACTTTGACTCTCTTTTTTTCTTTTTTTTTAATTAAAGAAACAAGAAAAGTCACAATTTTAATGAATTATTATACTAATTCAATAGTCTAGAAAATGGTTTAGGTCATTTTATTACATCTGAAGCGGATATAATACATGACCAAATAAGATTGACAATCATGTTAGTTACTCATTAAAGAGATATATGAGTATCAACTCAAACTTATCTGAATGACAGCTAACATGCTCAGAAATCTTCACTCATAGAAGAATAAACTATAAATAGCTGAAAAAAAATTTTTTTAAGCAAGCAAGATTAGCGTAAACTCATATCATGCATTATTTATAAGAAAAAAAAATTTTTTTACTCGGTTTTTTTTAAAAGATGAACAAATACTGCAGGAACTAAATGCAGGATGCATCCCCCACACTTAATTCATGCATTGTCACTAATGCATGCTAATTAATAAAAGAAAAGAAGATGCCGCAAACGAATTAAAAACTTCATTGAAAAATGTTGGGTTGCCTCCCAACCAGTGCCTTTGTTTACAGTCATTGGCTCCATGTCATGAAGCTCATAGATCCTCTAGTTGAATCTCCTCCACTAAGCATATCTGATCTCTTTACTTTCAAACACCTCAAACGTATGCTCCTTTTTATTTTCGATCATGCGATCACTCCTTAATCTCATAAACTTAAACAAACTATAAAAATAAAATACTAGAGCTAAAACAAAACAATAAAAGTAGTAAAATTAAATAGAAGTAAACTAACGATCTTATTTTCATTCCACGGCAACGGTGCCAAAATTTGTAGAGCTTGTCGTAGAGCTACAAATTTACCACTACTCTAGATATAAATAAGATATAGCATAGGGGAGTAGGGATCGAATTCACGAGGAAAGGTTATGTCAAAAAGCTAGTTTAATTCTAAATAATTTTACGACTCTAATTTATTATAACTTCTCGTTTGTATTTCTAAAATAAATCAAATTTAATGAATAAAATTCTGGAAAAATACTTAATATTGCTCCTAAATATTCTAAATTTAATTCTAAAAGTAAAACAATAAATAGCTACCCTAAATAATCTGAAAAATAAAAACAGAAATAATAACACAACATTCAACTGAAAATTTAAACAGAAAATAACAAGGAAAAAATTAATATTAAAAATTATAGAAAGTAATCCAAATTAATATTCTGACTTTGTAACTCCAAAATTATATGTAATTAATTTCAGAAAAATTACAACAGAAAATTAACTCCAGAAAATGAAACAGAAAATAAAATCTGAAATTAGAAAAAAATAAACTGCACTAATATAAATACGAAATTAAATAACAAAATTGCTCAAATTGTAGGATATAATTTTATGGACTGAATAAAACCTAAAAAACATGAAATAAAAATTAAAAACATAATTTTTAGATTTATTGAAATAAAAACCTGCACACATCCAATTCACGAAATAATTCTGAAACATTATCAAATAATTTCCAAAAATTCTGAAATTAAGTAGAGGCAGAATAGGACACTACATAAACCCTAGAATGGATTGAAAATTGAAAAAACACAAAAGGAGCTATTTTTAACCTAATTTCTAACAAACTAGTAATTAAACAGTAAAACAAAATACAAATTAAATCTGAAAATTATAATGACACTAAAAATCAAATCTAATTGATCTAATATTATTAGGACAGTCCTAAAAAAGTACGCTTTTGGGGGGGGGATGAAATTTATATTAAAGCTAATAATTGAAGAATAAAAATTGATAAACTAAACAAATTAACTAAAAAGTAACAAATAATTATCAGAGATATCAAATTTATGAAAAATACTCAGTATAATCTATATCCACCATGCAAATTAATATTTATCATCAATACACAAATCGATTTATTCATGAGTTAGATTGCAGAAGACAACTACCAGCGGATCTTTCCCGTTTTTTCTTATATTATAGTTTACTTAGGTTCAACCCTAATATAAATCCTACTAGTTTTGATAACCCTTACACTAGTGCAAGAATTTAATCAAACTACAGTATTACGTATTAGAAAAACATTATCTAATGCCTTGTAACCAATTTACCAACAAACTGATTTAAAAAAAATGTATAACGATTGCCTAATTAAAAGAGAAGGGCTTGAGCCATCCATGATTAATTAGGGTGATACAATGCTTAAAAGATTATAACTTTTACGTATTAAAGCCTTTTAAACTATCATATGAATTCGTATTAAACTAACTAGCATGCATTCTAATTAATATAACACGAATATCATAAACAATAAATACTAATCATTATAGAATCATGAATACAAATTAGTTAGACAATGAAGTATGAAACTTGTTTCAAAATAATTAATTTAGCATGGTTTCAAATAGATTATTCTAAATACAAGGGAATTACTCACTCATATTAAAAATAAAATCACAACAATTAACCAAGACTTTCATGTTTAACAATAAACTAAACCAAAATAAAATAAAATAAAATAAAATAAAATAAAGACAAAAAAAAGAAATAAGACAATACTACTTGGCTTTTATATTGGTGAGACGTTTGACGATGATGGTGGGGAGTTTAGATGGTGATGATGATGAAGTATGATGAGGAGATGTGAGGGTGGCGTGGTGGAGGTGATGCGTGGGTGTTGAGGAGATGAAGGCGGGCGTTAAGTGAGTGGTGTCGTGGGTTCTTTTTCTACCAAGCAGCCATGGTGATTATATATGATGATGAGGAGACGGAAGTAGGGTTTTAGCTGCTAAGATTTTTTCTTTTAGACTCCTTCTCTCCCAAGTCTTCTAGCTTCTCTTCAACTCTTGTAACCCTCGCTCAAATAAATTATTTTGGAAATAACATTTTTCATAAATCATTATTTTGGACTAACTTGATAGCTTAGTGTGTAAAATCCGAACTTCAACATCTTCCATTCTCCTCTTTATTTTATTAATACTTAACCTAAAAAATATATAAAATAAAGTAAATTAGACGAAATAATATATATAATATAATCAAAATAATTATTAAAACAATGCATGATTTTTCGCTGAACAAATTCCCCCACACTTAGACTTTGGACGTCCTCATGTAAAGAAATCTTAGACTCGACCTAGAAACTGACCCTCTTTCTTTCTTATAAAGTCATGCATAACTATGATATTCATACTAGGCATTGGCTTGCTTTAAAAACGGTTTTATTGAAAATTAATTAGTTCTTCCTCCAACAAGTGAATAACTACCAGACATTCAACTACTATCAAACAGTTTCTTCATCAACCTCATAGCATCTATTTAATGAAGTAACAAGAACAATGATCATCTATCTCTTTTAAATATACATACGCCGATCAAGAGGTCTAAAAAATTTATGATAGAAAAATTGATGTACGGTATGGCTATAGAGACAATTGAACTAGGTAGAATAACTCATTGAATTGATTCTGAACTTGCCTTGTATTTATTTTTCTCTTCTTCTTCTTATGTTTTTTTTTTTTCCTTCGTATCTTTTAAACTCTACTTGCGCACATATTCGAGGCCCATATAGGGTCTTAGAAATTAAACACTCCCTGTCTTACACTCATCCGAATAGAGGTGATGGAGTAAACATTTTATTTTTATCATTACTTTTATTTATTTTAATGACTCATTAGTATGGGAAGCAAGCTTTCGAGTGACAGTATTGCCTCAAACGGTAGCACCTAGTAGCGCATGCCTTAAAGAGGTACTTGTCATTCCCGACTTTTAGTCTCTTTTTTCTTTTTTTTTAAAATTAAAAAAAAGAAAAGTCACAATTTTAATGAGTTATTATACTAACTCAATAGTCTAGGAAATGAGTTAGGTTATTTTATTACATCTGAAGCGGATATAATACATGAATAAATAAGATGAACAATCATGACAGTCACTCATTAAAGAGATATATGAGGATCAACTTAAACTTCTCTGAATGACAGCTAACATGCTCAGAAGTCTTTACTCATAGAAGAATAAACTATAAATAGCTAAAAAAATTTTTTAAGCAAGCAAGATTATCATAAACTCATATCATGCATTATTTATAAGAAAAAAAAATTTTTTACTCATTTTTTTTTAAAACATGAATAAATACTGCAGGAACTAAATGCAGGATGCACCCCGCAACACTTGATTCATGCATTGTCCCTAATGCATGCTAATTAATAAAAGAAAAGAAGATGCTGTAAGCGAATTAAAAACTTCCCTGAAAAATGTTGGGTTGCCTCCTTACCAGCGCCTTTGTTTACAGTCATTGGCTCTACGTCATGAAGCTCATGGATCCTCTAGTTGAATCTCCGCCACTAAACATATCTGATCTCTTTACTTTCAAACACCTCAAACGTATGCTCCTTTTTGTTTTTGATCATGCGACCACTCTTTAATCTCATAAACTCAAACAAACTATAAAAATAAAATACTAGAGCTAAAACAAAACAATAAAAGTAGTAAAATTAAATAGAAGTAAACCAACGATCTTTTTTTCATTCCGCGGCAACGGCGCCAAAATTTGTAGAGCTTGTCGTAGAGTTACAAATTTACCACTACTCTAGATATAAATAAGGATATAGCATAGGGGAGTAGGGATCCAATCCACGAGAAAAGATTATGTCAAAAAGCTAGTTTAATTTTAAATGATTTTACTACTCTAATTTATTATAACTTCTCTTTTGTATTTCTAAAATAAATCAAATTTAATAAATAAAATTCTGGAAAAATACATAATATTGCTCCTAAATGTTCTAAATTTAATTCTAAAAATAAAACAGCAAATAGCTACCCTAAATAATCTGAAAAATAAAGACAGAAGTAATAACACAACATTCAACAGAAAATTTAAACAGAAAATAACAAGCAGAAAATTAATATTAAAAATTACAGAAAGTAATCCAAATTAATGTAATGACTTTGTAACTCCAAAATTGCCGGTAATTAATTTCAGAAAAATTACAACACAAAATTAACTCCAGAAAATGAAACAGAAAATAAAATCTAAAATTAGAAAAAAATAAACTACACTAATACAAATACGAAATTAAATAAGAAAAGTGCCCAAATTGTAGACTATAATTTTATGGAATTAATAAAACCGAAAAAACATGAAATAAAAATTAAAAACATAATTTTCAAATTTATTGAAATAAGAACCTGCGCACATCCAATTTACAAAATAATTCTGAAAAATTATCAAATAATTTTCAAAAATTTTGAAATTACATAGAGGTAGAATAGGACACTATATAAACCCTAGAATGGATTAAAACTTGAAAAAACACCAGCGAAACTATTTTTAATTTAATTTCTAACAAACCAATAATTAAACGACAAAATAAAATATAAATTAAATCTGAAAATTATAATGACACTAAAAATCAAAATCTAACTGATCCAATATTATCAGGACACTCCTAAAAGACTACGCTTTTGGGGGGTAAACGAAATTTATATTAAAGCTAATAATTGAAGAATAAAAATTGACAAATTAAACAAATTAACTAAAAAGCAACAAATGATTATCAGAGATACCAAATTTATGAAAAATACTCAGTATAATCTACATCCACCATGCAAATTAACATTTATCATCAACACACAAATCGATTTATTCATGAGTTAGACTGTAAAAGACAACCACCAGCAGATCTTTCCCGTTTTTCCTTATATTATAGTTTACTTAGGTTTAGCCCTAATATAAATCCTACTAGTTTTGATAACCCTTACACCAGAACACGAATTTAATCAAACTAGAATATTACGTATTAGAAAAACATCATCTAATGCCTTATAACCAATTTACCAGCAAACTGATTTAACAAAGATCTATAACGATTACCTAATTAAAAGAGATGGGTTTGAGTCATCCATGGTTAATTAGGGTGATACAATGCTTAAAAGATTATAACTTTGACGTATTAAAGCTTTTTAAACTATCATATGAGTTCGTATTAAACTAACTAGCATGCATTCTAATTAATGTAACACGAATGTCATAAACAATAAATACTAATCATTATAGAATCATGAATACAAATCAACTAGACAGTAAAGTATGAAACTTGTTTCAAAATAACTAATTTAACATGGTTACAAATAGATTATACTAAGCACAAAGGAATTACTCACTCATATTAAAAATAAAATCACAACAATTAACCAAAACTTCCATATTTAACAGCAAACAAAACAAAAATAAAATAAAATAAAGTAAAGTAAAGACAAAAAAAAGAAATAAGACAATATTACTTGGCTTTTATATTGGTGAGGCGTTTGACGATGATGGTGGGGAGTTTAGATGGTAACGATAATGAAATATGATGAGGAGATGTGAGGGTGGCGTGGTGGAAGTGTTGCGTGGGTGTTGAGGAGATGAAGGCGGGCGTTAAGTGAGTGCTGCCGTGGGTTGTTTTTCTGTCAAGTAGCCGTCGTGATTATATATGATGATGAGGAGAGTGAAGTAGGGTTTTAGCTACTAGAATTTTTTTCTTTTAGACTCCTTCTCTCCCAAGTCTTCTGGCTTCTCTTCAACTTTTGTAACCCTAACCCAAATAAATCATTATGGAAATAATATTTTCCGTAAATCATTATCTTGGACCGACTTGATAGCTTAGCGTGTAAAATCTGAACTTCAACATCTTCCCTTCTCCTCTTTATTTTATTAATACTTATCCTGAAAAATATATAAAATAAAGTAAATTAGACGAAATAATATATATAATATAATCAAAATAATTATTAAAATAATGCATGGTTTTTCGCTTAACAAATTCCCCTACACTTAGACTTTGGACGTCCTCGTGCAAAGAAATCTTAGACTCGACCTAAAAACTGACCTTCTTTCTTTCTTATAAAGTTATGTATCATTATGATATTCATACTAGGCATTAGCTTGCTTTAAAAACAGTTTTATTGAAAATTAATTAGTTCTTCCTCCAACAAGTGAATAACTACTAGACATTCAACTACCATCAAAGAGTTTTTTCATCAACCTCACAATATGTATTTAATGAAGTAACAAGAGCAATGATCATCCATCTCTTTTAAATATGCACACGCCAATCAAGAGGTCTAAAAAATTTATGATAGAAAAATTGATGTACGGTATGGCTATAGAGACAATTGAACTAGGTAGAATAACTCATTGAATTGATTCTAAACTTGCCTTGTATTTATTTTTCTCTTCTTCTTCTTATGTTTTTTTTCCCTTTTTATCTTTTAAACTCTACTTGCGCACATATTCGAGGCCCATATAGGGTCTTAGAAATTAAATACTCCCTATCTCACACTCATCCGAATAGAGGTGCTGGAGTAAACATTTTATTTTTATCATTACTTTTATTTATTTTAATGACTCATTAGTATGGGAAGCAAACTTTCCAATGGCAGTATTACCTCAAAGGGTAGCACTTACTAGCGCATTGTTCAAAGGGGTACTTGTCATTCCCGACTTTAACTCTCTTTTTTTCTTTTTCTTAAATTAAAAAAACAAGAAAAGTCACAATTTTAATGAGTTATTATACTAACTCAATAGTCTAGGAAATGGGTTAGGTAATTTTGTTACATCTGAAGCGGATAAAATACATGACCAAATAAGATGAACAATCATGATAGTCATTCATTAAAGAGATATATGAGGATCAACTCAAACTTCTCTGAATGACAGCTAACATGCTCAGAAGTCTTCGCTCATAGAAGAATAAACTATAAATAGCTAAAAAATCTTTTTAAGCAAGGAAGATTAGCATAAACTCATATCATGCATTATTTAGAAGAAAAAAAAATTTTTTTACTCATTTTTTTTAAAAACAGGAATAAATACTGCAGGAACTAAATGCAGGATGCACCCCCCAACACTTGATTCATACATTGTCCCTAATGCATGCTAATTAATGAAAGAAAAGAAGATGCTTTAAACGAATTAAAAACTTCCCTGAAAAATGTTGGATTGCCTCCCAACTAGCGCCGTTGTTTACAGTCATTGGCTCCACGTCATGAAGCTCACGGATCCTCTAGTTGAATCTCCGCCACTAAGCATATCTGATCTCTTTACTTTCAAACACCTCAAACGTGTGCTTCTTTTTGTTTTCGATCATACGACCACTCCTTAATCTCATAAACTTAAACAAACTATAAAAATAAAATACTAGAGCTAAAACAAAACAATAAAAGTAGTAAAATTAAATAGAAATAAACCAACGATCTTATTTTCATTCCGCGGCAACGCCGCCAAAATTTGTAGAGCCTGTCGTAGAGCTACAAATTTACCACTAGTCTAGAAATAAATAAGGATATAGCATAGGGGAGTAGGGATCGAATCCACGAGAAAAGATTATGTCAAAAAGCTAGTTTAATTCTAAATGATTTTACTACTCTAATTTATTATAACTTCTCTTTTGTATTTCTAAAATAAATCAAATTTAGTAAATAAAATTCTGGAAAAATACATGATATTGCTCCTAAATATTCTAAATTTAATTCTGAAAATAAAACAGCAAATAGCTACTCTAAATAATCTGAAAAATAAAGACAGAAGTAATAACACAACATTCAACAGAAAATTTAAACAGAAAATAACAAGCAGAAAATTAATATTAAAAATTACAGAAAGTAATCCAAATTAATATTCTGACTTTGTAGCTCCAAAATTATATGTAATTAATTTCAAAAAAATTACAACAGAAAATTAACTCCAGAAAATGAAACAGAAAATAAAATCTAAAATTAGAAAAAAATAAACTGCACTAATATAAATATGAAATTAAATAACAAAATTGCCCAAATTGTAGGATATAATTTTATGGACTTAATAAAACCTAAAAAACATGAAATAAAAATTAAAAACGTAATTCTCAGATTTATTGAAATAAAAACCTGCACACATCCAATTCACGAAATAATTCCGAAGCACTATCAAATAATTTTCACAAATTCCGAAATCAAATAGAGGCAGAATTGGACACAATATAAACCCTAGAATGGATTAAAACTTGAAAACACACAAAAGGAGCTATTTTTAACCTAATTTCCAACAAACTAGTAATTAAACGGTAAAACAAAATATAAATTAAATCTGAAAATTATAATGACACTAAAAATCAAAATCTAACCGATCTAATATTATCAGGACAGTCCTAAAAGAGTATGCTTTTGGGGGGGTAAACGAAATTTATATTAAAGCTAATAATTGAAGAATAAAAATTGACGAACTAAATAAATTAACTAAAAAGTAACAAATAATTATCAGAGATACCAAATTTATGAAAAATACTCAGTATAATCTACATCCACGATGCAAATTAATATTTATCATTAACACACAAATCGATTTATTCATGAGTTAGACTGCAGAAGACAATAACCAGCGAATCTTTCCCGTTTTTCCTTATACTATAGTTTACTTAGGTTCAGCCCTAATATAAACCCTATTAGTTTTGATAACCCTTACACTAGTGTAAGAATTTAATCAAACTAGAGTATTATGTATTAGAAAAATATCATCTAATGCCTTGTAACCAATTTACCAGCAAACTGATTTAACAAAGATCTATAACGATTACCTAATTAAAAGAGATGGGTTTGAACCATCCATGATTAATTAGGGTGATACTAATGCTTAAAAGATTATAACTTTTACGTATTAAAGCCTTTTAAACAATCATATGAATTCGTATTAAACTAACTAACATGCATTCTAATTAATATAACACGAATACCATAAACAATAAATGCTAATCATTATAGAATCATGAATACAAATCAACTAGACAATAAAGCATGAAACTTATTTCAAAATAATTAATTTAGCATGGTTTCAAATTGATTATACTAAACACAAAGGAATTACTCACTCATATTAAAAATAAAATCACAACAATTAACCAAAACTTCCATATTTAACAATAAACTAAACCAAAATAAAATAAAATAAAATAAAGTAAAGTAAAGACCAAAAAAAGAAATAAGACAATACTACTTGGCTTTTATATTGGTGAGGCATTTGACGATGATGGTGGAGAGTTTAGATGGTGATGATGATGAAGTATGACGAGGAGATGTGCGGGTGGCGTGGTGGAGGTGATGCGTGGGTGTTGAGGAGATGAAGGCGGGCGTTAAGTAAGTGGTGCCGTGGGTTCTTTTTCTATCAAGCAGCGGTGGTGATTATATATGATGATGAGGAGAGTGAAGTAGGGTTTTAGCTACTAAGATTTTTTTCTTTTAGACTCCTTTTCTCCCAAGTCTTCTAGCTTCTCTTCAACTCTTGTAACCCTAACCCAAATAAATCATTTTGGAAATAATATTTTCTATAAATCATTATTTTGGACCAACTTGATAGCTTAGTGTGTAAAATCCGAACTTCAACGTCTTCCATTCTCCTCTTTATTTTATTAATGCTTAACCTAAAAAATATATAAAATAAGGTAAATTGGATGAGATAATATATATAATATAATCAAAATAATTATTAAAACAATGCATGATTTTTCGCTTAACAAATTTCCCCATACTTAGACTTTGGACGTCCTCATGTAAAGAAATCTTAGACTCGACCTAGAAACTGACCCTATTTCTTTCTTATAAGGTCATGCATAACTATGATATTCATACTAGGCATTGGCTTACTTTAAAAACGATTTTATTACAAATTAATTAGTTCTTCCTCCAACAAGTGAATAACTACCAGACATTTAACTACTATCAAACAGTTTCTTCATCAGCCTCACACCATCTATTTAATGAAGTAACAAGAACAATGATCATCCATCTCTTTTAAATATGCATACGCCGATCAAGAGGCCTAAAAAATTTATGATAGAAAAATTGATGTGCGGTATGACCATAGAGACAATTGAACTAGGTAAAATAACTCATTGAATTAATTCTAAACTTGCCTTGCATTTATTTTTCTCTTCTTCTTCTTATGTTTTTTTTTTCTCCGTCTTAGCTTTCAAACTCCACCTACGTACATATTCGAGGCCCATATAGGGTCTTAGAAATTAAACACTCCCTGTCTCACACTCACCCGAATAGAGGTGCTGGAGCAAATATTTTATTTTCGTCACTACTTTTATTTATTTTATTGACTCACTAGTATGGGAAGTAAGCTTTTCAGTGGCAGTATTGCTTCACAGGGTAGCGCCCAGTAGCGCATGCCTCAAAGGGGTATTGTTATTCCCGACTTTGACTCTCTTTTTTCTTTTTTTTTTTTAATTAAAGAAACAAGAAAAGTCACAATTTTAATGAATTATTATACTAATTCAATAGTCTAGAAAATGGTTTAGGTCATTTTATTACATCTGAAGCGGATATAATACATGACCAAATAAGATTGACAATCATGACAGTTACTCATTAAAGAGATATATGAGTATCAACTCAAACTTCTCTGAATGACAGCTAACATGCTCAGAAATCTTCACTCATAGAAGAATAAACTATAAATAGCTAAAAAAAATTTTTTTTAAGCAAGCAAGATTAGCGTAAACTCATATCATGCATTATTTATAAGAAAAAAAATTTTTTTTACTCGTTTTTTTTTAAAACATGAATAAATACTACAGGAACTAAATGCAGGATGCATCCCCCACACTTAATTCATGCATTGTCACTAATGCATGCTAATTAATAAAAGAAAAGAAGATGCTGCAAACGAATTAAAAACTTCATTGAAAAATGTTGGGTTGCCTCCCAACCAGTGCCTTTGTTTACAGTCATTGGCTCCATGTCATGAAGCTCATAGATCCTCTAGTTGAATCTCCTCCACTAAGCATATCTGATCTCTTTACTTTCAAACACCTCAAACGTATGCTCCTTTTTATTTTCGATCATACGATCACTCCTTAATCTCATAAACTTAAATAAACTATAAAAATAAAATACTAGAGCTAAAACAAAACAATAAAAGTACTAAAATTAAATAGAAGTAAACTAACGATCTTATTTTCATTCCGCGGCAACGGTGCCAAAATTTGTAGAGCTTGTCGTAGAGCTACAAATTTACCACTACTCTAGATATAAATAAGATATAGCATAGGGGAGTAGGGATCGAATTCACGAGGAAAGGTTATGTCAAAAAGCTAGTTTAATTCTAAATAATTTTACGACTCTAATTTATTATAACTTCTCGTTTGTATTTCTAAAATAAATCAAATTTAATAAATAAAATTCTGGAAAAATACTTAATATTGCTCCTAAATATTCTAAATTTAATTCTAAAAGTAAAACAGTAAATAGCTACCCTAAATAATCTGAAAAATAAAAACAGAAATAATAACACAACATTCAACTGAAAATTTAAACAGAAAATAGCAAGGAAAAAATTAATATTAAAAATTATAGAAAGTAATCCAAATTAATATTCTGACTTTGTAACTCCAAAATTATATGTAATTAATTTCAGAAAAATTACAACAGAAAATTAACTCCAGAAAATGAAACAGAGAATAAAATCTGAAATTAGAAAAAAATAAACTGCACTAATATAAATACGAAATTAAATAACAAAATTGCTCAAATTGTAGGATATAATTTTATGGACTTAATAAAACCTAAAAAACATGAAATAAAAATTAAAAACATAATTTTTCAGATTTATTGAAATAAAAACCTGCACACATCCAATTCACGAAATAATTCTGAAACATTATCAAATAATTTCCAAAAATTCTGAAATTAAGTAGAGGTAGAATAGGACACTACATAAACCCTAGAATGGATTAAAACTTGAAAAAACACAAAAGGAGCTATTTTTAACCTAATTTCTAACAAACTAGTAATTAAACAGTAAAACAAAATACAAATTAAATCTGAAAATTATAATGACACTAAAAATCAAATCTAATTGATCTAATATTATTAGGACAGTCCTAAAAAAGTACGCTTTTGGGGGGGGGATGAAATTTATATTAAAGCTAATAATTGAAGAATAAAAATTGATAAACTAAACAAATTAACTAAAAAGTAACAAATAATTATCAGAGATATCAAATTTATGAAAAATACTCAGTATAATCTATATCCACCATGCAAATTAATATTTATCATCAATACACAAATCGATTTATTCATGAGTTAGATTGCAGAAGACAACTACCAGCGGATCTTTCCCGTTTTTTCTTATATTATAGTTTACTTAGGTTCAACCCTAATATAAATCCTACTAGTTTTGATAACCCTTACACTAGTGCAAGAATTTAATCAAACTACAGTATTACGTATTAGAAAAACATTATCTAATGCCTTGTAACCAATTTACCAACAAACTGATTTAAAAAAAATGTATAACGATTGCCTAATTAAAAGAGAAGGGCTTGAGCCATCCATGATTAATTAGGGTGATACAATGCTTAAAAGATTATAACTTTTACGTATTAAAGCCTTTTAAACTATCATATGAATTCGTATTAAACTAACTAGCATGCATTCTAATTAATATAACACGAATATCATGAACGATAAATACTAATCGCTATAGAATCATGAATAAAAATCAACTAGACAATAAAGCATGAAACTTGTTTCAAAATAATTAATTTAGCATGGTTTCAAATAGATTATACTAAGTACAACGGAATTACTCACTCATATTAAAAATAAATCACAACAATTAACCAAAACTTCCATGTTAACAATAAAATAAAATAAAATAAAATAAAAAAGTAAAGACAAAAAAAAGAAATAAGACAATACTACTTGGCTTTTATATTGGTGAGGCGTTTGACGGTGATGGGTGGGGAGTTAGATGGTGATGATGATGAAAATATGATGAGGAGATGTGAGGGTGGCATGGTGGAGGTGATGCGTTGGTGTTGAGGAGATGAAGGCAGGGCGTTAAGTGAGTGCTGCCATGGGTCCTTTTTCTATCAAGCAGCCGTGGTGATTATATATGATAATGAGGAGAGTGAAGTATGGTTTTAGCTATAAGATTTTTTTTTCTTAGACTCCTTCTCTCCCAAGTCTTCTGGCTTCTCTTCAACTCTTGTAACTCTAGCCCAAATAAATCATTATGAAAATAATATTTTCCATAAATCATTATTTTGGACCGACTTGATAGCTTAGCGTGTAAAATCCGAACTTCAACGTCTTCTCTTCTCCTCTTTATTTTATTAATGCTTAACCTAAAATATATATAAAATAAAGTAAATTAGACAAAATAATATATATATTATAATCAAAATAATTATTAAAATAATGCATGATTTTTGGTTTAACAAATTCTCCCACACTTAGACTTTGGACGTCCTCGTGCAAAGAAATCTTAGACTCGATCCAAAAACTGACCCTCTTTCTTTCTTATAAAGTCATGCATAACTATGATATTTATAGTAGGCATTGGCTTGCTTTAAAAACAGTTTTATTGAAAATTAATTAGTTCGTCCTCCAATAAGTGAATAACTACTAGACATCCAACTACCATCAAAGAGTTTCTTCATCAACCTCACAACATCTATTTAATGAAGTAACAAGAACAATAATCATCCATCTCTTTTAAATATGCATATGCCGATCAAGAGGTCTAAAAAATTTATGATAGAAAAATTGATGTACGATATAGCTATAGAGACAATTGAACTAGGTAGAATAACTCATTGAATTAATTCTAAACTTACCTTGTATTTATTTTTCTCTTCTTCTTCTTATGTTTTTTTTTTCCCCTTCTTATCTTTCAAACTCTACCTGCACACATATTCGAGGCCCATATAGGGTCTTAGAAATTAAACACTCCTTGTCTCACACTCACCTGAATAAAGGTGCTGGAGTAAATATTTTATTTTCGTCATTACTTTTATTTATTTTATTGACTCACTAGTATGGGAAGTGCGCTTTTCAGTGGCAGTATTGCCTCAAAGGGTAGCACCCAGTAGCGCATGCCTCAAAGGGGTACTTGTCATTCCCGACTTTGACTCTCTTTTTTTCTTTTTTTTTTAATTAAAGAAGCAAGAAAAGTCACAATTTTAATGAGTTATTATACTAATTCAATTGTCTAGGAAATGGGTTAGGTCATTTTATTACATCTGAAGCGAATATAACACATGATCAAATAAGATGGATAATCATGGCAGTTACTCATTAAAGAGATACATGGGGATCACCTCAAACTTCTCTGAATGACAGCTAACATGCTCAGAAATCTTCACTTATAGAAGAATAAACTATAAATAGCCGAAAAAAATTTTTTTTAAGCAAGCAAGATTAGCATAAACTCATATCATGCATTATTTATAAGAAAAAATTTTTTTTTACTCGTTTCTTTTTTAAAACATGAATGAATACTGCAGGAACTAAATGCAGGATGCATCCCCCACACTTAATTCATGCATTGTCCCTAATGCATGCTAATTAATAAAAGAAAAGAAGATGCTGCAAGCGAATTAAAAACTTCCTTAAAAAATGTTGGGTTGCCTCCCAACCAGCGCCTTTGTTTATAGTCATTGGCTCCACGTCATGAAGCTCATAGATCCTCTAGTTGAATCTCCTCCACTAAGCATATCTGATCTCTTTACTTTCAAACACCTCAAACGTATGCTTCTTTTTGTTTTCGATCATGCGATTACCCCTTAATCTCATAAACTTAAACAAACTATAAAAATAAAATACTAGAGCTAAAACAAAATAATAAAAGTAGTAAAATTAAATAGAAGTAAACTAACGATCTTATTTTCATTCTGCGGCAACGGCGCCAAAATTTATAGAGTTTGTCGTAGAGCTACAAATTTACCACTACTCTAGATATAAATAAGGATATAGAATAGGGGAGTAGGGGTCGAATCCACGAGGAAAGATTATGTCAAAAAGCTAGTTTAATTCTAAATAATTTTACGACTCTAATTTATTATAACTTCTCTTTTATATTTCTAAAATGAATCAAATTTAATAAATAAAATTCTGGAAAAATGCTTAATATTGCACCTAAATATTCTAAATTTAATTCTAAAAATAAGACAGTAAATAGCTACACTAAATAATCTGAAAAATAAAAACAGAAATAATAACACAACATTCAACTGAAAATTTAAACAGAAAATAATAAGCAGAAAATTAATATTAAAAATTACAGAAAGTAATCCAAATTAATATTTTGAATTTGTAACTCCAAAATTATATGTAATTAATTTCAGAAAAATTACAACAGAAAATTACCTCCAGAAAATGAAACAGAAAATAAAATCTAAAATTAGAAAAAAATAAAATGCACTAATATAAATACGAAATTAAATAACAAAATTGCTCAAATTGTAGGATATAATTTTATGGACTTAATAAAAGCTAAAAAACATGAAATAAAAATTAAAAACATAATTTTCAGATTTATTGAAATAAAAACCTGCACACATCCAATTCACGAAATAATTCTGAAACATTATCAAATAATTTTAAAAATTCTGAAATTAAGTAGAGGCAGAATAGGACACTACATAAACCCTAGAATGGATTAAAACTTGAAAAAACACAAAAGGAACTATTTTTAATCTAATTTCCAACAAACTAGTAATTAAACGGTAAAACAAAATATAAAGTAAGTATGAAAATTATAATGACACTAAAAATCAAAATCTAACTGATCTAATATTATCAGGACAATCCTAAAAGAGTACGCTTTTGGAGGGGTAAACGAAATTTATATTAAAGCTAATAATTGGAGAATAAAAATTGACAAACTAAACAAATTAACTAAAAAGTAACAAATAATTATCAGAGATATCAAATTTATGAAAGATACTCAGTATAATCTACATCCACCTTACAAATTAATATTTATCATCAACACACAAATCGATTTATTCATGAGTTAGACTGCAGAAGACAACTACCAGCGGATCTTTCCCGTTTTTCCTTATATTATAGTTTACTTAGGTTCAACCCTAATATAAACCCTACTAGTTTTGATACCCTTACACTAGTGCAAGAATTTAATCAAACTACAGTATTACGTATTAGGAAAATATCATCTAATGTCTTATAACCAATTTACCAGCAAACTTATTTAACAAAGATCTATAACGATTACCTAATTAAAAGAGAAGGGTTTGAGCCATCCATGATTAATTAGGGTGATACTAATGCTTAAAAGATTATAACTTTTACGTATTAAAACCTTTTAAACTATCATATGAATTCGTATTAAACTAACTAGCATGCATTCTAATTAATATAACACGAATATCATAAACAATAAATACTAATCATTATAGAATCATGAATACAATCAGCTAGACAATAAAACATGAAACTTGTTTCAAAATAATTAATTTAGTGTGGTTTCAAATAGATTATACTAAGTACAAAGGAATTACTCACTCATATTAAAAATAAAATCACAACAATTAACTAAAACTTCCATGTTTAACAATAAACTAAACTAAAATAAAATAAAATAAATAAAATAAAGTAAAGACAAAAAAAAGAAATAAGACAATACTACTTGGCTTTATATTGGTGAGGCGTTTGACGGTGATGGTGGGGAGTTTAGATGGTGATGATGATGAAATATGATGAGGAGATGTGAGGGTGGCATGGTGGAGGTGATGCGTGGTTGTTGAGGAGATGAAGGCAGGCGTTAAGTGAGTGCTGCCATGGGTCCTTTTTCTATCAAGCAGCCGTGGTGATTATATATGATGGTGAGGAGAGTAAAGTAGGGTTTTAGCTACTAAGATTTTTTTCTTTTAGACTCCTTCTCTCCCAAGTCTTCTAGCTTCTTTTCAACTCTTGTAACCCTAGCCCAAATAAATCATTTTGGAAATAATATTTCCCATAAATTATTATTTTGGACCAACTTGATAGCTTAGTGTGTAAAATCCGAACTTCAACGTCTTCCATTCTCCTCTTTATTTTATTAATGCTTAACCTAAAAAATATATAAAATAAAGTAAATTAGACGAAATAATATACATAATATAATTAAAATAATTATTAAAACAATGCATGATTTTTCGCTTAACAAATTTCCCCACACTTAGACTTTGGACGTCCTCGTGTAAAGAAATCTTAGACTCGACCTAGAAACTGACATTCTTTCTTTCTTATAAAGTCATGCATAACTATGATATTCATACTAGGCATTGGCTTGCTTTAAAAACGGTTTTATTGAAAATTAATTAGTTCTTCCTCCAACAAGTCAATAACTACCGGACATTCAACTACTATCAAACAGTTTCTTCATCAACCTCACAACATCTATTTAATGAAGTAACAAGAACAATGATCATCCATCTCTTTTAAATATGCATACGCCAATTAAGAGATCTAAAAAATTTATGATAGAAAAATTGATGTACGGTATGGCTATAGAGACAATTAAACTAGGTAGAATAACTCATTGAATTGATTCTAAACTTACCTTGTATTTATTTTTCTTTTCTTCTTCTTATGTTTTTTTTTTTTTTTCCCTTCTTATCTTTCAAACTTCACTTGCGCATATATTCGAGGCCCATATAGGGTCTTAGAAATTAAACACTCCCTGTCTCACACTTATCCAAATAGACTAGAGCAAATATTTTATTTTCATCATTACTTTCATTTATTTTATTGACTCAGTAGTATGGGAAGCAAGCTTTCCAGCAGCCGTATTGTCTCAAAGGGTAGCACCCAGCAGCGCATACCTCAAAGGGGTACTTGTCATTCCCGACTTTGACTCTCTTTTTTTCTTTTTTTTTAAGTTGAAAAAATAAGAAAAGTCACAATTTTAATGAGTTATTATACTAATTCAATAGTCTAGGAAATGGGTTAGGTCATTTTATTACATCTGAAGCGGATATAATATATGATCAAATAAGATGAACAATCATGATAGTTACTTATTAAAGAGATATATGAAGATTAACTCAAACTTCTCTGAATGACCGCTAACATGCTCAAAAGCCTTCACTCATAGAAGAATAAATTATAAATAGCTAAAAAAAAATTTTTAAGCAAGCAAGATTAGCATAAACTCATATCGTGCATTATTTATAAGAAAAAAAAAATTTTTTTACTCATGTTTTGTTTTTTTAAAACATGAATAAATACTGCAGGAACTAAATGCAGGATGCATCCCCCATACTTAATTCATGCATTGTCCCTAATGCATGCTAATTAATAAAAGAAAAGAAGATGCTGTAAGCGCATTAAAAACTTCCGTGAAAAATATTGGGTTGCCTCCCAACCAGCGCCTTTGTTTACAGTCATTGGCTCCACGTTATGAAGCTCATGGATCCTCTAGTTGAATGTTAAGTCAAAAATCATGCAGTATTTTTATAATTATTTTGAGTATATTATATATATTATTTCGTTTAATTTGTTTTGTTTTATATATTCTCCAGGGTTAGGATTAATTTAATAAAGAGGAGAAGAGAGGATGTAGAAGCTCGGGTTTTACACACTTGACTACAAGACGGTCCAAAAATAATAATTATGGAGAATATTATTTCCATAATTATTTAATTGGGCTAGGGTTTCAAGAGTTGGAAGAAAACAAGAAATTTTGGAGGAAAAGAAATCTAAGGAAGAGAGGAAGGAAACCCTGATATACTAAACCTAACCTCCCTCACTTCCTATATATAACTCCACGGCTACCCCATTAACCCCTAGGACGCATCACCATCATCAGATTTTTATAAGCCATAATTCATCTCCCATAATTCATCACCATCTCAGCCTCTCCACTCCCTCGTCCTTCGCCATCATCATCATCATATTGATCATCATAGCCCACGCATTCATCCTCCTTCTCACCATAAGCCACGCATCATCTACCATAAGTCATCATCATCTTCAATCTCTCCACCTAGTAACACACATCCTAACATCCTTATCATCCCATGCTTCTCTTCGCCGCTTCCCCATCACCACGATCATCATCATCAGCCCATCATCCTCTTCATCTCTAAGTAACATAATTTTATTTCTTTGTTTTGTTTTTACTTTATTTTATTATATTTCTTTGACTAGAGCATTGTTAAACATGAAGTATTTGGGTGAGATTTGTAATTTTATTTTTAATATGAGTGAGTAATTTTTCTTATGCTTAGTATAATCTTCTTGAAACCATGTTAAATTAATTATTTTGAAACAAGTTTTATGCTTTAATGCCTAGTTGATTTATATTCATGATTCTTTAGCGATTGACGTTTATCATTTATGAAATTTGTAGTAAATCGATTGGAATGCATGCTAGTTGATTAAATACAATTTCGATTGATAGTTCAGAAGATTATAATACGTAAAAGTTATAGTCTTTTAGACTTAGGTATCACCCTAATTAATCATGGATGGCTCAAACCCTTCTCTTTTAATTAGGTAATCGCTTTAGATCTTTGTTAAATCGATTTACTGGTAAATTGGTTGCAAAGTATTAAATGATATTTTTCTAATTCTTAATGCTCTAGTTTGGTTAAATTTTTACGCTGGTGTAAAGATTATTAAATTAGTAGGGTTTATATTAGAGCTGGATCTAAGTAAACTAGGATCTAAGGAAAAACGGGGAAGAACCGCTGGTGGATGTCTTCTACAGTTTAACTCATGAATGAAATTAACTTGTGTGTTGATGATAAATATTAATTTACATGGTGGATTGAGATTATACTAAGTATTCTTTATAAATTTGACAACTTTTGATCATTATTTGTTACTTAGACTTAATTTGATTAGCTTGTTAATTTTTGTTTTATTTTTATTAGCTTCAATATATTTTCAATCGACCCCCCCAAAAGTATAGTCTTTTAGGAGAGTCTAGGTAATTTTAGATAGCTTAGATTTTGATTTTTAGAGTAGTTATAATTTCAGATTGATTTATAATTAATTTTAGTCTTTAATTACCGATTTGTTAGAAATTAGATTAAAAATAGTTATTTTTGTTTGTTTTCGATTTTTATCAGTTCCTAGAGTTTATATAGTGTCCTAGTCTGCCCATAATTAATTTCGTAATTTTTGGAAGTTATTTGATAATTTTCCAGAATTATTTTGTGAAATTGACATGTGTAGGTTTTTAGGTTATTAATTATGAAAATTTCGATTTTAATTTTTAATTCACGATTTTTAGGTGTTGTTAAGTCCAGAAAATTATGTCCTAGGATTAGGGTGATTTTCTTGATTAATTTCGTATTTCTATTTATACTGATTATTTTATTTCTAATTTTAGATTTATTATTCTGCTGAATATTCTGTGCTAATTTTTTGATCTGATTTTTGTGAAATAAAGTAGATGCAATTTAGAGTTTATAAGCTAGTAGACCTGAAGTATAATGTTTTAGGTTACTGTTTGATAATTTTAATATTTATTTCTCTAATTATTAATTGCTGTTTTGAATTTTAATTAGAATTTTAGTTATTATTCTGATTTTATTTTTCTAAGTTATTTAGGGAAACGTTTTACTGTTTTATTTCCAGAATATAAACCAGAATATTTAGGAACATCATTGGGTGTTTTTCTAGATTTTTATTCATTAGACTTTAATTATTTTAGAATTATTAAGATTAGATTTAATAAATTGGATTAGTAAAATTATTTAGAATTAAGCTAGCCTTTTTAAAACAATCTTTCCTCGTGGATCGATCCCTACTTCCTTATGCTATAAAAATTATTTAATAACCAAAGTAGTGGTTAAATTTATAGCTCTCGACAAGCTTTACAAATTTTGACGCCGTTGGCGGGGAAAGAAATTAAATTGCTAGTTTACTTCTATTTGATTTGCTGGTTTTTATATTGTTTTGTTTTAATTCTAGTATTCTAAACCTATTAATTTATTTATATTTTTTTTAGATTTCCTGAAGTGTATGAAATTAAGGAGTGGTAAAGAAATTGGAGAGAACAAGGAACAAGCATTGAAAGCGGAAATCAAAGAGAGTCAGCCTGACCTAGTAAGTTTTAGGGGTAAAGAGGTAAGAATGTCAACTCTTCGAGAACTTGCTGCCCCTAACTTAGAAACCCAACCAATGTCCATTACTTATGCTGTTTTAGATAAGCCTTTGAAATTAAACTCAGGATTTATTAATTTACTACCTAAGTTTCATGGATTGGCTGGAGAGGACCCCTATAGACACATTAGTGAATTTCTTATTACCTGCTCTGCTATGGTGCCTGAAGGAATTCCTAAGGACCAAATTAGACTAAGGGCCTTTCCCTTTTCTTTGCTTGGTAATGCTAAGGACTGGTTATATTATATGCCTGCTGGATCTTTTTCTACATGGACTGCATTGCATAAATCGTTTCTAAAAAAGTTTTTTCCTGCATCCCGTATTGGATCTATTAAGAAAGAAATATGTGGAATCAAACAAATGAATGGGAAACTTTTTGTGAGTATTGGGAAAGATTTAATAAGTTATGTGCTAGTTGTCCCCAACATCAAATAACTGAACAACTATTGATTCAATATTTTTATGAGGGTTTGCTTCCTATGGATCGTAATATGGTTGATGCTGCTAGTGGGGGGCTCTGGTTAATAAAACACCAGCTGGTGCTAGAAATTTATTTAATTTAATGGCCCAAAATACTCAGTAATTTGGTACTAGGGACTCATAAGTTAAAAGGGTAAATGAGATGGGATCTAGTTCATCTCTAGAGAATCAATTATCTCACATTACTGCTATGTTAAATAAGATTGTTACTGGGGGTATTCAAAAAGCAGTAATATGTGGTATTTGTTGTCTAGAAGGACATTCTATTGATGCATGTCCTACTCTATAAGAAGATAATGTTAATGCTCTTTACTCTAACCAAAATCAAAGGAGGTATGATCCATACTCGAATACTTATAATGAAGGATGGAGAGACCATCCTAACCTTAGGTATGACCCTAAGCCTAATCCACCGGGTTTTGACCAACTCTCTCGTCAACCTTCTAGTCAAGATAGGATCAATTTTCTCCTAGAACAAGTCCTTAAGAAAATGGATGATAGGTTCCAGAGCATGGAAACCACCCTTAAGCAAGTTCAAGAGAGACAAACAGCGACTGATACCATAGTTAGCAACTTGCAAGCCCAACTGCAAAATAGGTTACCATCTCAACCTTACCCTAACCCCAAGGAGAATGTTAGTGCCATGACACTTAGAAGTGGGAAAGCGTTAAAGGAACCTACGAAGAAAAGAGAAGTGGAACCTGAGTTAGAAGTGAAAGGAGGTGAACCAGAATTAGATACAGAGTCTAATCAAACTACTAAGGAATTAGGAGACAAGAAAAGAGAATCTTACAAGCCAATTCCACCTTTCCCTAGTAGATTTAGGAGCCCTACGTCTAAGGTTAATGAGGCTAACAAAGAGATTTTAGAGACTTTTAGGAAGGTAGAAATTAATATACCACTCCTTGATGCCATTAAACAGGTACCTCGTTATGCTAAGTTCTTAAAAGAATTATGCACTACCAAAAGAAAGTTAGTTGGTAATGAGAAGATAAGTGTGGGGGAAAATGTGTCTGTTGTTTTTCAAAGAAAACTTCCCCCTAAGTGTCAAGACCCTGGTGTGTTTTCTATCCCTTGTAAAATAGGAAACCTTTGCTTTGATAAAGCTATGCTTGATTTAGGTGCCTCTATTAATGTTATGCCTAAATCTGTTTATGACAAACTAAATCTAGGCGAATTAAAGAAAACGGGCATAATAATTCAATTAGCTGATAAGAGTAACACTTATCCTGATGGAGTGTTAAAGGATGTTTTGGTTCAAGTGAATGAACTAGTATTTTCTGCTAACTTTTATGTAATGAACATGGGTGAAGCATGCCATGATATTCCCATCTTGCTTGGCAGGCCCTTTTTAAAAACTACTAGAACTAAAATTGACGTGCACAAAGGGACACTAACCATGGAATTTGATGGTGAGGTTATTAAGTTCAATATTTTTGATGCCATGAGATTTCCTTCTGATGTTAACTATCTATATGCACTTGATGTTTTTGATGAGTTATCTCAAGAATTTTATGATTTGTCCCATGAGGATGAGCTATTTACTGTGCTTACTAAGAGTCTTGATCATACTGAGTCTCAGAAAGTGCCATATCAGGTTAATGATAATTTAGATGAGGTGATAAGTTCTTTGTCTTACTTGCAAGAGCATAATGGTCCTAACAAACTTGAACTGTCTGAAAACCATGCTAAGTTACTTCCCTCGAGTATCTCACCCCCCAAACTGGAATTGAAACCTTTACCTGAAAACTTGAAATATGCTTATTTAGGGGACAATGAGACTTTGCCTGTAATTATCTCTAGTGCACTCACCTTGGACCAGGAGGAAAAACTCATTAAAGTGCTTAGAGAACATAGCGAAGCCATAGGATGGACTTTAGCAGACCTCAAAGGCCTTAGCCCTACCTTGTGCTCACATACTATTACCTTAGAAAAAGATGCTAGGCCTAAGAGGGACCCTCAGAGGAGACTTAATCCACCTATGATGGAGGTAGTCCAAAAAGAAATTCTTAAGTGGTTAGATGCTGGGGTGATCTACCCCATTGCTGACTCTGAGTGGGTTGGTCCTATTCATGTGGTTCCTAAAAAGGGGGAACAACAGTAGTGCAAAATAATGAAGGAGAGTTGATACCTACTAGAGTCCAGAGTGGTTGGAGAGTGTGTATTGACTATAGAAAGCTTAACAAGGCCACTAAGAAGGACCATTTTCCATTACCTTTCGTGGACCAAATGTTAGAGAGATTAGCGGGGAGGTCACATTCTTGTTTTTTGGACAGCTATTTAGATTATATTCAGGTCCCTATAGCTCCTGTAGATCAGGAAAAGACTACCTTTACTTGTCCTTTTGGCACTTATACTTTTAGACGTATGCCTTTTGGTTTATGTAATGCACCTGTTACCTTTCAAAGATGTATGATGAGTATCTTTTCTGATTTTATCACCAAGATTATGGAGGTTTTTATAGATGATTTTACTGTACATGGTGATTCATTTGATGAGTGCTTGCATCATCTTACTCTTGTGCTTAGACGTTGCATTGAAACCAATTTGGTCTTGAACTTTGAAAAGTGCCATTTCATGGTGGAGCATGGGGTAGTACTGGGGCATGTAGTATCATCAAGGGGATTAGAGGTAGATAGAGCTAAAGTTGATATAATCTAATCTCTACCCTATCCAAAGTATGTCAAAGATGTGAGATCATTCTTAGGACATGTAGGGTTCTAGAGGAGGTTCATCAAAGATTTTTCTAAGATTGCTTCTCCTTTATGTACCTGCTTGCAAAGGATGTCTCTTTTGATTTTAATGATGACTGTATGAAGGCTTTTGATCAGTTGAAATTGACATTGACTTCTCCTCCTATTGTGTAACCCCCAAACTGGGCCTTACCTTTTGAGTTAATGTGTGATGCTAGTGATAAGGCAGTGGGGGCAGTTCTAGGTCAAAGAGTTGGGAAGGTACCTCATTTAATATATTATGCTTCTAGAACTCTTGATCCTGCACAGTGTAACTACACCACTACAGAAAAGGAGATGTATGCTGTTGTTTTTGCGCTTGAAAAGTTCCGTCCTTATTTGTTGGGTGTTAAAGTTACTGTTTATTCTGATCACTCTGCTCTCAAACACTTATTGGAAAAGAAAGATTCCAAGCCCAGGTTAATTAGATGGATGTTATTGTTGCAAGAATTTCAATTAGAAATTAAAGATAAGCCTGGAGCTAAGAATTTAGTTGCTGACCATCTGAGTAGATTAGAAACAGGAGAGAGTGATAGCCCTTTTACTGATTGTTTTCCTGATGAGACCCTGTATGCTATGACTAGTAGATTGCCTTGGTATGCTGATATTGTAAATTATATAGTCACCAAAACTTTTCCCATTGAGTTGACCAGAGCTGAAAAAGAGAAAATAAGAGCTCAATCCAAATATTATGTTTGGGATGAGCCATATTTATGGAAGTTTTCTGGTGACTAGTTTATAAGGCGATGTGTAGATGATAGTGAAATTCATTCTATTCTAACCTTCTGTCATTCTTCAGAAAGTGGGGGATACTTTGGACCTAAAAGAACATCATAAAAAGTGCTTGAGTGTGGTTTTTATTGGCCCACTATTTCTAGTGATACTTATAAATTCTGTAAAAGATGTGAAGTACGCCAAAAGACTGGAAACTTATCAAGGAGGAATCAAATGCCTTTATATAATATGTATGTTTGTGAAATTTTTGATATATGGGGCATTGATTTCATAGGACCCTTTCCCCCTTCTTTTAGATATACCTATACTCTTGTGATTGTTGATTATGTATCCAAATGGGTAGAAGCTGTAGCCACTAAGACTGATGATGCTAAGACTGTGGTGAAACATGTTAAATCCCTAATTTTGCATAGATATGGAGTGCCAAGAGCGATCATAAGTGACAGGGGGACTCATTTTTGCAATAGAACTTTAGGTGCCTTGTTAGCTAAATATCATATAACTCATAAGGTATCTACTAGTTATTACCCCCAGACTAATGGCCAAGCTGAAATTTCTAATAAAGAGATTAAGGGCATCCTTGAAAAGGTAGTTAAGCCAGATAAGAAGGATTGGAGCCTTAGGCTAGAGGAGGCTCTTTGGGCTTACAGAACTGCATATAAGACTCCAATTGGTATGTCACCCTGCAGATTAGTCTTTGGGAAGCTATGTCATCTCCCTGTTGAGATAGAACATAAATCATATTGGGCTGTGAAATAATGTAATCTTGATTATGAGTTAGCAGGGAAAGAGCGTAAATTGCAATTGCAGGAACTAGAAGAAATACGCTTAGAAGCCTATGCCAAAGCATTTCACGATGCCAAACTTATTAGGAAAGAATTTCAGGTAGGTGAGAAAGTGTTGTTATTCAATTCTAAACTGAGACTTTT
>JAKOGI010003402.1:37500-55171 GCA_029747015.1 Carnegiea gigantea | reverse complement strand
TGTGTGTGTGTGTGTGTGTGTGTGTGTGTATATATATATATATATGCACATATGTGTCTATCTCTATCTCTCTCTCTCTCTCTCTCTATATATATATGTTTGTATGTATGTATGTATATATGTATGTATGTGTGTGTGTGTGCGTGTGTGTGTGTATATATGTATGTATGTATATTTGAAGTTGTTCTGAATTTAGCTCTGGTGCTTTTCCTTTCTTTCATCTTGATCCAATTTCCCTGTTGAAGCCATTATTCTTTGGTAATTTCTTACTGTAACACCCCGAGTATTGCTTAAAAGAATGGAAGTGACTACTTATGTCACCAATGGTGGACCTTTTTTTCCGGAAAGCTCACTCTTAAGAACTTCATAGTTAATCGTGCTTGTTGGGGAGCAATCTTGGGATGGGTATCCTCCCTCGAAGTTTCCCAGGCAGCATGTGAGTAACGACGAAGCATGCCGGAAAGGCTTGTGGTGATCTGTAGGGCCAGTGGACGATCATTGAAGCCGTTAGTGGTAACTGTTCGTGACCCGGGAGGGGTCGGGGTGTTACAGATAGTATCAGAGCTGACTTGCGATCGTGAGCTGCACCAGTAGATCGAGAGCCCATGAGCAGTCATCTAGCCGGGAAAAAAATACTGGGTATGGTCCGCCGGTCAAGAGGACCCATAAGTCGATCGCATAGTGAGACACAGCGAGGACGTTGTGCGCTTCAAGTGGGGGTGTGGCTTAAAAAGGATCAAAGTGACTACTTATATTACTAAAGATGCACCTTTCTTTTCGGAAAATCCACTCTTAAGAACGTCATAGTTAAGCATGCTTGTTGGTGAGTAATCCTGGGATGAGTGATCTCTTAGGAAGTTTTCCAGGCAGTGTGTGAGCAAGGATAAAGCACGTCGGAAAGGCTTATAGTGATTTGTGGGGCCAGTCGACGATCCTTGAAGCTGTTATTAGTAAGACCAGTGACTGAGAGGGGTTAGGACATTACACCTTACAAAGTGGTTGCTTGACTCACAAATATTTTGGATTTCAATCTATTTCCTTTGCATTGGTTGACGTACAAAATGCAACTGTATATGTTCATGTCGCATGCATCAATTGGAGACGTTTTTCTTTGGTTAAACCACAAGTAGGTGAACAGGGTTTCTGAATTCATATAGTTCACACCACCTGCAGGGACTTCACTGCATCCTAAATCTAGCAAAATATTAACAGTGTCGTTTGCATTATCTTATGATCTTATTCAAGTGCACATGACTATCGGCTTTGTCCTGGCATTGACTACTACTGTCCATTATACACATAATGGCTTGATAAAGTGTACTATATAATTTAGAATACGCTTTTCTCACCCAACAATTATTTATACATGATAACATAATTATTCTTTTATTCTATTATTGTATATGGATAATAAAAATGCATATTGATATCTCTTCTTTATAGTATAGCTCATTGTGGGTAAAAAATAGTAAAAGATACTAATCTGCATACTTTTGTCACTGGCATAATTAGGTGGTCATGATCTACAACCTATTATATGGCATACATTTCATTTATAGCCTAAAAAATGCAAAGATATTTAAGTAATTTCCTTTATGAATGCATTAAGATGTTTCTCTTGTCGATATATAATTCCGTATGCAAATTTATCAAACATTAAAGTAACGAAAAGTATTCCTTCCTCATAGGAGCTCATCTACAAAGGAATGTACCCCTCCTCCAACCCTCTATTTGTTTAGACTCTTTTGTATTTCAGTTTTCTAATAATCAAAAAGAGCATATATGCTTTTAACTTATAGGATATAAATTAAGATGGCCTCCCAACATAGCCATTGTATTGTAGCACTTAGACGAAGCCTACAAAGAGATAATAAATATAAAATAAACACGACTTTTGCATATTGTACTTCTATACCTGCTTAAAATTTTCTTTCATTTGTTTTTTTTAATATAAACAAGAATTTCTTTTTCTTTGAGTTTATAGTAATAATATTGACGTATTTATGTGAAAATTAAGATGGCCTTTCAAGATGTCAATCATATTGACAACTAAAAAAGAATAATATCAAGCTTTTTAAAATCTTAACGACTGCATAGTCTGTGAGAAGGGAAGCATGCGTGGGGCAAAAAAATGCATTTTGCTTCATCAGTGTATCTTTTAGAAGCCATATTTTACAATGGCAGATGATAATTAAATTGAGGCATACCTTTTTAAATCATATAAAAGAAATCATTCGATTATCACAATTATTTGCTTCGCACTTGACTGAAAATTTATCTATCTATAATTACAATATATTTTTTTAAAATGGGTTCTTGCACCAAATTGCATCTTATCAAAATCAAGCTCTCTCATATGTTCCCACCTAAAGCTTTCTATTTTAATTTCAAAGTCATGTCTTCTTACTTTTAGTTTCATATTTAAAGCAATCCATATCCTTAAAATAGAGTCATATCAAATTATTTTTTCCATATAGCCTTGTTCTTTTATGAAAATATTATTAACTATAAGTTAATCTCTACAAGATATTTGCCTATTAAGAGTTGAATATGAATGCGCAAATGCATATAATAACTAATACTAATTGAAACAATAACTTCTTTTCTTACTATTAGTGATAGAAATGGACAAAAGTAGGATTGATAAAGATAGGAGATCTGCGGAATACATAAGTAGAAAAGTTTCTAGATTTTACATTTGCCTATGCCAAGGGAAGTAACATGATAGCTTGCCCATATAATTGATGCAAGCTTGGACATAAATGTTAATTTACTAGAGATATTGTGGCACATCATCTCATCTTCAATGGATTTATGACAAGCTACAAAGGACGGGTGCATCATGGGGAATCAATTTTCATTCTGTCTGTTTCGGAACCCCGTATTGGAAGTCATAGTGACACCAATGTTGTTCCTAATTCATTAGTTTGTATTGATACTATAGGATGTTGAATGATATTTTTGGGACAAATAAGCAATGATCCATTCAAAATGATAACGATAATAATGCATTTAACATTAGAGATCCTATGATTGGGGAGTAGTTGATTTTGACGATGAACCTGATTCTAATGATGTACTAAATGAGGGAGAACACATTGAAGATGTTGCATATAGAAGAGTAGTTGAGCAAGCAGCGGTCAAAATTTTTGAAATTGTCTTTCCTTTGGCATTTATTTCATTTGAAATCCATACATGGGTTGTCAATTAAGTCCTTTGATATGTTAGTTGAACTTTTGTTTACTTCGTTCACTCAAATTAATCCATTTCCATCGGCTTGGAGTAAATGTAAGGAATTAAAGAAGGATTTCAGACTTTACTATGGCAAAATCCATGCTTGTCCTAATGATTGTGTTTTGTATTGGGATGGGAGGGAAAACCAAGATGAGTTCGATAAGTGTCACACTTCACAATGGAGAGACAAGGAAAAGAAATTGTCACATAATGTTTTACACTATTGTTTTCCATATTCTAAGGCTACTGTGGATGTACAAGTCCTCTAAAATAGTTAAGGATATGGTTTGGCATCATAGATGTAGGATAAATGATGGCATTCTTACGCATCTTACTGATAGAAAGACCTGGAAAGATTGTCATGTAGAAAATCCTACTTTTGTGGAAGCTCTATGTAATGCTAGATTGGGGTTTGTAAGTGATGGATTTAATCCTTTTCGTGTTACACCTATAGCACTTGGCCAGTGTTGTTAATTCCCTATAATATGCCGCCTTGGCTTTACATGAAATAACCCTCAATCATTCTTTCCATGATCATTCCGGGGGGAAAGGCCATAGAGATGGATATTGTTATTTTTCCTCAGCTGCTAATAAAAGAGTTGTTACCGTTACAGAAAGGGGTAGATACATTAGATGTATACACTAGGACAGATGTTGAATTGTAGGTAGCTCTTTATTAGACTATTAATGACTTTCCTAAATATGCCAATTTATATGGACGAAGTACAAAGGGTCATTTTGCTTGCCCATCTTATGCAAAGGTAAATAGGCTATTTGGTTAGAAAATGGACATAAATTTTGTTACATGGGTCACAGATTATGGTTGCCTATGACCATCCATTTTGATATGATGCTATTACATTTGATGGGAATATGGAGCATGGTTGTACTCCAAAGCCTCTTAGTGCAAGTGTTGTTTTAGCAGAGTTAGAGGAAACTACATTTACATATGGCAAGAGTGAAACTAAACATATGGAGATTGATAAAAAGAACAATCCGCAAATATGGAAAAAAAGGAATATACATCTCAATTTGTCATATTGGGAGTTCAGCACTCTTCTCCATAATGTAGATGTGATGCATATTAAGAAGAATATATGTGATAATTTGTTAGGGACATTATTGAACCTTGAGGGAAAATCTAAAGATAATTTGAAGGTACGGAAAGATCTTCAGGCGATGAAAATAAGGCCAAAACTTCATCTCAGTCTACTATCAAATGGCAAAAATGAACCCCCAAATCCTCCGTACACTTTATCATCTGAAGAGAAGATACGACTACTTAGTCTTTTAAAGCATCCAAGAGTCCCAGATGGGTATGCAAGCAACATATTTCATACTGTTAATTTGAAGGAGCATAAGTTGTTTAATTTAAAAAGCCAAGATTGTCACATTCTTCTACAAGACTTGCTTCCAACTACATTAAAGATGGCAAAAGAAAATGATCTTATAGATATTATTTGGACTTTATCAACATTTTTGAAGAAGTTATATGCCAAAGAGCTTACTATTGAAAAGCAAGATGATACCAGAGCTAATGTAGTTATGACATTATGTAGAATAGAGAAATTGTTCTCACTTAGTTTTCTCACTATTATGGCGCATCTAATTGTGCACTTAAGTAGGAAGGAAAGCTTGAAGGGCCATTTTTATGTAGATGGATGTATCCAATTCAATGGTTAGAATTCAAACTTTCAATATATGTTTAAATATTAACCCCAAACGTATATTCACATGCGCATATGTATGTGTTTAACAAAGGTTTTTGGTGTCCTACAAAGCACCTGCACATAATAGGGTGAAACCTAAGGATTCAATGGCAGAAGGACACATTGTTCAACAGTATGTAACTTTCTATTTGAGGTATTTTCAAGCAGTGGAAACTGTTTTTAATCGGCCACAAAGAAATGATGCTGCCAACCCAAATAAGAATATGTATTTGTTTGACAAAGGCTTGTCAACCTAAAGGAAAGGTGAAAATGGTTGAACTTGATGATTAAGTCGTAAACAAGTTCATCGATATGTACCCCTCTACCTTGATGACATTGATGAATGCTATATGTTCGTATGAATAACTAATTTAGGCATTCATTTATCCTTTGCTACCATAAAATATTGAAATATCATAATATATTTCAGGTTGTTTTTGAATAAACATACGACATCTTATCCTCGTGAGCCAACAGATAGACTTAAGCGAAAGTGGTTGTTAGAAGAATTTCCTGACTAGTTACAAGAAAGGGTAATCACACTATAATTTGTACAATCTACATTACCTTACTGGCACTATCTATATGTTCTAATTATTTTTTTTCCATGCGTAACATAGGTGTCAAACATGGAGGTTGGTGAGCCTAAATCAAGGTTCTGGAGTCCTCACTCAATTGTTAAGAGAATGAATACATTCGCCACATGTGGATATGACTTTCACACTCAAAACAGAGATGAGTCAAAGAAAACTTAAAATTTTAGGGTTATGGTAGAAGCTAAATGTAACACCCGAAATTTTTATCCCCTTTGTTAAGCCGATTTCGCTATTATATCGTTCTAAACTCGTATTTGGTTATCTCGATAATTTGAAATACTATTGACGTAGCTTGCTTGAGTGCTGATTTTATTGAAAAGAGTATGATTACTGTCATTTGACTATCGGGCACTCCATTGAGCAAATTCCCGAGTACGACTAGAATGTCGAACCTTGGGAATAATCCTGCAATTTATTAAAACGAACCTTAATATAATCAAAAGACGAATAATCGACTGATGATTATATTAATGGTTACAGCTTAAGGTTTGGAGATTGGAAAATAGGATTTATGGTACAGTGGGCTGGTGTTATTATCAGTTAGCAGCAAAAATAAAAAAAAATATATTAAAGGGGCCGAAGCCCCTTCTCTGCGACAGAGAAGGATCGCGAGAGAGGGGGGGTTCCTGACCCCTGCCCCGTGCCACACCCATACACACGCCAAGAGAGGGGGGAGGGATGCACCGGTGGCGTCGCCGGCGACCGGCCGACGTGCGCCTGGCCATCCCCACCCCGGTTGACGCCCAAGTTGGGCCATAGAGAGAGGCAAAGTCGGCAAGAGAGGGAGAGGGGGAGAGTGACCGGCGGGGGAGGTTCCGTGTGCCTTCTTGGCGGCTCCTCCCAGGGTTACCGGCGGCAAGCAGAGACGGCAAGAGAAGGAGAAAGAGAGGAGCAGTAGCAGGGCAGCAAGGGTGCACCGAACCGACCCGAATCACGCCCTAAAATGAAAACGGGCCCTTTAGCTTGGATTCGAGGTGGGTTTCCTCTTCCTCCTATTTATTTTTAATTTCGATGCAAGTTTATCGATTATAGTTCATTCGGGTTGAATTGGAACTGATGATTTATGCCTAGCATACATATTGATCGCATTGAACAAGTTTATCAATTATATATATATAGTTTATCGATTATGCGAGATGCATTCGATTGTATATATATAGTTATCGAATTATAATCAGTTGTGTGAGGGTTATTCGATTTTACAACGACCCATTTGTTTATATCAAGTTTAACGATTCATCGACGTATATGAAATTTATCGATTCATCGATTTATGAAGTTTAGTGATTCATTGATCTATATAAGGTGTAGTGATTTATTGATTTATATGAAGTTTAGCGATTTCTTGATTATATGCAGTTCAGAGACTAGATATAGTCTATTGATCATATGAAGTTTAGCAATTATGTATACGCTTATCGATTATGTAAAAATTATCAATCATAGCACGTTATTGATTATCAATCATTGCCGTTAGCGAATACAGAAGGTTCATTGAGTATATCAAGCTTATTGATTTATATGTGGTTTATTGATTCTCTAAAACCTATTGATTTATACGTAATTATAGTTATGAATGTTTATATGTGATTCAGACGTTTTATAGTAACAACATGTTTTAAGGTTATGGTAATTTAAACTGAACGGAAGCTTATCGAATATATACATATATGGTTTATATTGACTATTTAGAAACGATGAGGGCATGGATGTTAATGGTGAATTAAATGCTTGAATCCTGGAATCGTATAGATTGCAAAGTGAGTGTGGGAATTGCTTTATCAATTGAATTAACGTGCTATGTGAGTCTCCCACTTGAGTTTCATTGTCCTACCAGCAGACAGAGGCAGCTCAATGTTTTCACAGAGCTCTGCCAATAGGCAGGCACCAAAAGCTGAATGTTTTCATAGCTCTGCCAACAGGCAGGCACCAAAAGCTCAATGATCTTACAGCTCTACCAATAGGCAGGCACCAAAAGCTCAATGATTTCACAGCTCTGCCAATAGGCAGGCACCAAAAGCTCAATGTTTTCATAGCTCTACCATTAAGCAGAAGCTTCAAAACTCAATGTTTCCTAGTTCTGCTGGTAGACAGGAGACTCAAGTCCATTAGGTTATACCTCTAATAATAGATAGAAAGTTTAACGCCCACATATCCTATAGCTCTGCCAATGGGCAGCAGAATCAAAACCATACGTTGTAAAACCTCGTCAATTAGTGGCGACCCAAGGACAAAGGAGACTCTCAGATCCTATGAAGGTTTATAAAATGTATCACTTTTAAGAAACACGAACGTGAAGTTCAAAGGTTATTGTGCTACCTTATTAGTAAATAGTTTCCATGTTTTCTCACATACACCTATTCGTGCACTTGACCGGCCACTGAATAGTATAGCAAAGTCTTCAGTGTAGAGGTTGTCTTGCATTGAACATGCTGGTTGCTCTAATGTAATTGCTAAGCTCATAACGCCTGTTGCCTGACAGCATCTTCAATGAAGTTTAATGATTGTATACGGCATAAATTATATGAACTGGAATAAGCTGTAATGCGCTGAGCATTACGTATTAAGTTTTAGCTGTTGTTGAGTAACATATAAGGTTTGCACAACAGAAATCCCAGCAAGTGGTGCTTATGGGTTAAATCCCTTTCTTTTCATTGAGTTTATGAGTTCACATGAGTTTCTTTTGGTAAGTTCATTGAGCACAGCTATTATGGGGAGAACTCTTTAAAACGAAGAACCTACGAGCGACGGTTGTAAGTTATGGTTGTCTTGATAATATTTTGCTAGAGGGGGGGTTATCCATTGCGCGTTTATCGCTCACTTCCATCTGTTATTGTGCCCCCAGGTTTCTGAATTAGCCAGTAAAGGTCGACCCAAGTAAGCCGAAATGGAGTTATTGCTGTCCTAGGAAGAAAGCGACGTGCCTGCATGTGAGCTGCAAAATGTAGTATAATATAACCGTTCATTTCTATATAATTTAAGTCCTCGTATGCATGTGTTGCATATCATGTCGAGTCGCTCAGTGTGGTTGTTTATAACTGGAATGTAACCCTAATACCCCGGACGTGTGGGCCGTGGAGTTGTACCATCATTTTAGTATTGAACAGTGCTGGTTGATATGCTCCGGGCGGGTGGCCCGTAGAGCCGTGAACTCCGGCGGGTAGCCGTTGAGTTGATTTTATTATTGCGTTTAATTGCAGGGAATTCAATGTAAGGCTTTACGCCTGAGAAACGGTCAGTTTTCAGGGGAAACTCTGTCCGTCTCGTTCCAGGATTTAAAGATAAATGCTAACACTCCGGGCCTTAGGGTTGGGGACGTTACAGATGGTATCAAAGTAGGGTCCTGTGACCATAGGTCGCGACCTACGCCATGCATTGCATATCGCTGCTTAAAAATGCTACATGATGAGGTGCTATTTGATGTGCCTTTGTGTACAAATGTGTTTTGGTATGGTCATCATTGTGTCTAGCTAGCAAACGACTCATTCTTTCAAGTGCGCAGCTTATTCAATGGTATAGTTAAACTTTGTTGTTACGTCTAAAGACGTGCAGTTGTGTCGCAATGATATTCGGGTTTCGTTCTATGGGGATAAGTCTCTAGGCGTGACTAAAGGTATTGGATTGGGCCAGTTGTAAGTGAATAATGTTTACTCCCCTGACTGGAAGCTCTTTGGGACAAGACCCTATAATGTGGCATACATGTCAGCATCTTCTTCAATACTGTGATATACACATCAATGTGAATGCTAACGCCATTTGGAGATGGCCTTGACTTGGATAGTTACGTATATGGGGAGGCATCTTGGCATCCTCGCATGTAACCATTGAGTCGGCTCAGCATCATACTTGTTGTGGGCTTAATAGTGCACCGGCCGTATCAACCCTGACACACCTAGAGGGGAGAGAAAAGGGAGAATCTGACAGACTTTGGAATTATTATGCTACATGTATCACCTCGCTGCTATCTGAGGCAAAGGTTTATGCCTTTTCAACACTGTTTATGCACCAATGCCAAGTGTAGAAGCTAGCATGACTCATAAGAAAGGGGTAGAACCTTTCCATCCGTACTAAGAGTGTCTTGGCCTTTATGGTCACCTTATGTGACCAACGCACTGCAACCCTTCGGCTATGTTTATGAGACCATTGATGTCATTATCTTTATTCTAGATTAGTCGTTTAATGGTTGGACAAGCCCCATAACCTGCCTGGGAGCCTCGACTTCACAAGGGAACTACAATCAAGTGTACTCGTATAGATCCCCTTTTGTGCAGCATTATTACTAGGAACTCTGTGTTATGCAGGGTGTACCAAGTGTATGCGCCTGTGTAGGTGGCTTAACATAGACTCTAGAATTTCGAGGACGAAATTTCTTTAAGGGGGGAAGGCTGTAACACCCGGAATTTTTATCCCCTTTGTTAAGCTGATTTTGCTATTATATCGTTCTAAACTCGTATTTGGTTATTTCGATAATTTGAAATACTATTGATGTAGCTTGCTTGAGTGCTAATTTTATTGAAAAGAGTATGATTACTATCATTTGACTATTGGGCACTTCATTGAGCAAATTCCCGAGTACGACTAGAATGTCGAACCTTGGGAATAATCCTGCAATTTATTAAAACGAACCTTAATATAATCAAAAGACGAAGAATCGACTGATGATTATATTAATGGTTACAACTTTAGGTTTGGAGATTGGAAAATAGGATTTATGGTACAGTGGGCTGGTGTTATTATCAGTTAGCAGCAAGAATAAAAAATAAAAAATAAAAAATAAAATATTAAAGGGGCCGAAGCCCCTTCTCTGCGGCAGAGAAGGATCGCGAGAGAGTGGGGGTTCCCGACCCCTGCCCTGTGCCACACCCATACACACGCCAAGAGAAGGGGGAGGGATGCACCGGTGGCATCGCCGACGACCGGCCGACGTGCGCCCAGCCGTCCCCCCCGGTTGACGCCCAAGTCGGGCCACAGAGAGAGGCAAAGTCGGCAAGAGAGGGAGAGGGAGAGAGTGACCGGCGGGGGAGGTTCCGTGTGCCTTCTCGGCAGCTCCTCCCAGGGTTACCGGCGGCAAGCAGAGACGGCAAGAGAAGGAGAAAGAGAGGAGCAGTAGCAGGGCAGCAAGGGTGCACCGAACCGACCCGAATCACGCCCTAAAATGAAAACGGGCCCTTTAGCTTGGATTCGAGGTGGGTTTCCTCTTCCTCCTATTTATTTTTAATTTCGATGCAAGTTTATCGATTATAGTTCATTCGGGTTGAATTGGAACTGATGATTTATGACTAGCATACATATTAATCGCATTGAACAAGTTTATCAATTATATATATATAGTTTATCGATTATGCGAGATGCATTCGATTGTATATATATAGTTATCGAATTATAATCAGTTGTGTGAGGGTTATTCGATTTTACAACGACCCATTTGTTTATATCAAGTTTAACGATTCATCGACGTATATGAAATTTATCGATTCATCGATTTATGAAGTTTAGTGATTCATTGATCTATATAAGGTGTAGTGATTTATTGATTTATATGAAGTTTAGCGATTTCTTGATTATATGCAGTTCAGAGACTAGATATACTCTATTGATCATATGAAGTTTAGCAATTATGTATATGCTTATCGATTATATAAAAATTATAAATCATAGGACGTTATTGATTATCAGTCATTGCCGCTAGCGAATACAGAAGGTTCATTGAGTATATCAAGCTTATTGATTTATATGTGGTTTATTGATTCTCTAAAACCTATTGATTTATACGTAATTATAGTTATGAAAGTTTATATGTAATTCACACGTTTTATAATAACTACATGTTTTAACGTTATGGTAATTTAAACTGAACGGAAGCTTATTGAATATATACATATATGGTTTATATTGACTATTTAGAAACGATGAGGGTATGGATGTTAATGGTGAATTAAATGCTTGAATCCTGGAATCGTATAGATTGCGAAGTGAGTGTGGGAATTGCTTTATCAATTGAATTAACGTGCTATGTGAGTCTCCCACTTGAGTTTCATTGTCCTACCAGCAGACAGAGGAAGCTCAATGTTTTCACAGCTCTGCCAATAGGCAGGCACCAAAAGCTCAATGATTTCACAGCTTTGCCAATAGGCAGGCACCAAAAGCTCAATGATTTCACAGCTCTGCCAATGGGCAGGCGCCAAAAGCTCAATGATTCCACAGCTTTGCCAATAGGCAGGCACCAAAACCTCAATGATTTCACAGCTCTGCCAATAGGCAGGCACCAAAAGCTCAATGTTTTCACAGCTCAGCCAATAGGCAGGCACCAAAAGCTCAATGTTTTCATAGCTCAGACAACAGGCAGGCACCAAAAGCTCAATGATTTCACAGCTCTGCCAATAGGCAGGCACCAAAAGCTCAATGTTTTCATAGCTCTGCCATTAAGCAGAAGCTTCAAAACTCAATGTTTCCTAGTCCTGCTAGTAGACAGGAGACTCAAGTCCATTGGGTTCTACCTCTAACAATAGATAGAAAGTTTAATGTCCACATATCCTATAGCTCTGCCAATAGGTAGTAGAATCAAAACCATACGTTGCAAAACCTCGTCAATTAGTAGTGACCCAAGGATAAAGGAGACTCTCAGATCCTATGAAGGTTTATAAAATGTATCACTTTTAAGAAACACGAACGTGAAGTTCAAAGGTTATTGTGCTACCTTATTAGTGAATAGTTTCCATGTTTTCTCACATACACCTATTCGTGTACTTGACCGACCACTGAATAGTATAGCAAAGTCTTCAGTGTAGAGGTTGTCTCGCATTGAACATGTTGGTTGCTCTAATGTAATTGCTAAGCTCATAATGCCTATTGCCTAACAGCATCTTCAATGAAGTTTAATGATTGTATACGGCATAAATTATATGAACTGGAATAAGCTGTAATGCGCTGAGCATTGCGTATTAAGTTTTAGATATTGTTGAGTAACATATAAGGTTTGAACAACAGAAATCCCAGCAAGTGGTGCTTATGGGTTAAATCCCTTTCTTTTCATTGAGTTTATGAGTTCACATGAGTTTCTTTTGGTAAGTTCATTGGGCACAGCTATTCTGGGGAGAACTCTTTAAAACGAAGAACGTACGAGCGACGGTTGTAAGTTATGGTTGTCTTGATAATATTTTGCTAGAGGGGGGGTTATCCATTGCGCGTTTATCGCTCACTTCCATCTGTTATTGTGCCCCCAGGTTTCTGAATTAGCCAGTAAAGGTCCGCTCAAGTAAGCCGAAATGGAGTTATTGCTGTCCTAGGAAGAAAGTGACGTGCCTGCATGTGAGCTGCGAAATGTAGTATAATGTAACCGTTCATTTCTATGTAATTTAAGTCCTCGTATGCATGTGTTGCATATCATGTCGAGTCGCTCAGTATGGTTGTTTATAACTGGAATGTAACCCCAATACCCCGGACGTGTGGGCCGTGGAAGTGTACCATCATTTTAGTATTGAACTGCGCTGGTTGATATGTTCCGGACGGGTGGCCCGTAGAGCCGTGAACTCCGACGGGTAGCCGTTGAGTTGATTTTATTATTGCGTTTAATTGCAGGGAATTCAATGTAAGGCTTTACGCCTGAGAAACGTTCAGTTTTCAGGGGAAACTCTGTCCGTTTCGTCCCAAGATTTAAAGACAAACGCTAACACTCCTGGCCTTAGGGTTGGGGGCGTTACACTAAAAGCAAAACATATTATAGAAAAATTATTGATATCATTGAGTGAGATTATTATTCTGAGTGTAAAGTGGTATTATTCCTATGAGATTGGGTGAATGTGAATTCATGAGGTCTAAAGAAAGATAAAAGAGGTTTCACTTCTTTAAAATTTTCACATAGGATCCATGAAGGGGGGGTTTTAAAGGATGATCCATATATATTTTCATCTTAGGCACAACAAAGTGTTTTATGTAGATGATGAGCATAAAAAGGGATGGGAGCATGTCATTGGGGTAAAACAAAGGGGTACTTACTGTTTAGGATCATTACAAGCGGATGAGGAGCTTTACTCCCAATGTATGCCTCCTAACATTTGCAAGGAGAATATATATAGAGACCTAGTGAACTAGGCTATGGTTCAGTAAGGGTTTGTAAAAGATTGAACATTTGTTATTTTGGTTGTGTGTGTGTGTCTATGTTTTTTTGGGGGGATTTGGAAGATATTTTCTCCTTTGCTATTATTGCATCTTGTCATGAATAACTTTGTGTTTTTTGTAGTGTAGAAAGGAATGTTGTTTTAGAGTTGCATATGCTTGTTTTATTTCCTAAAAGGTTACATATATGGGTCGAGTTATTCATTTCACAAAAGGTGCACCTAAGCTACTTTTTTTAATAGGTTTTCTTTGACCTCCTTTTAGTGCCTAATGTGTGCGTTTCTTGTTTAGGTGTCAATGATAGTTTGCAATTATTTTTCTTTCTAGGTGCACTTACGAAGAGTATTTGAACTCCATACAAAATGAAGAAGCAACACCTGAGTACCTGTCTTTAGACTTAGAAAGTGATGAGGATATTAATGATGATGTTGTCAATGATGAGGATAATGTGGCTCAGATGTATTTTGTCTAGATCTTGTTCATATTCTACTAGGGTGTAATGATGAAGAGATGTTGGTCATAGGCAATTGTCCTTAGTAGTCAAAAAAAGTTTTAAATTGATTAATCTTAGGAATCTTGGGGCATATAGGGTCATGCCTGTTAGTATATTGATTTTATTTTCCATTATAGATGGAGAAGGCAGCATCATCAAACTTAGTGGGAGAATCACTGTCAAAACTATGCAGAGTTTGGATGCTCTTAAGAAGATTCAGGTGTCATTAATAAGTTCTTGCAACCAGTAAAAAAGATAGGAAGTGTTTTTAATAGGTTTATTGTTGATGTGGCTAGGCAGCCTGAATTGTGTCCCTTACACTATAAAGAGTGGCATTTAGTTCTTAGAGTTGTTAAGGATCGAGTTACAGTATATGTGAGAGTGGGTTATATTGGGTAATGATATATGACATATGCATTTGCAGTTTTGCTTATCTTTATAATTCTTTTCCCTAATTTATAGAAGAAGTTCATGCTGCCATCTAATGCATTGATCGATTGCAAAGTTTGAGTTTTATTAAGGTGAGGTTAAGGGATTATAAATGATAATTGAGGGGTGAAATATATTAGGAAAGAGACTACTAGGGAGCAATTATATGCACACTACCATTACTAGAGTCTTCAAAAGTGAACGAGATTGCTCGTCCTAAAAGAGTTGGCGATCCAATGTGGTTTGGATTTGTAGATCTTTGGTTTTTCTGACAAATTCCAGGCAAGAGTGATTATTGATTACTGATTATGTTTGTATTTATAATTCATCATCTGAATACAAACACCTTAGTAAAATTTTGCTTTTTAATGTGACATCTATATGCTTATAAATATTCTAAGATTGGCAAAAGAGCTAGGGAGAAGCTTTTGCATACTCACACAAGTGGATCATAAAATTGTACAGTTAAGCAGGATAAATTTGTATGTATTATAAGTTTTTTTACTTTTCTTACCATAGCATTTTATACTATAAACTTTTCTAACAATAATTTATAAATCCATTAATGCCATGGTTTCAAGAGAGGGAACATAATAAGGAACCTCGGCCAATTAAATGGTTTATTGAGACTCATGGAACAAAGCATAAGACTTTTGATGAGCCTATTACCATGAATTCTGTGGTAATCTAAGGGACACTTCTAGCCATCACTATCTCTTTAGTTTTTTTAAACATATGTTTTTTTCAATAACACTAACTAATTTATTTCATCTTATAGTACTAACTCATATGTAATTTAAACTTTCCATTTGGTTTTGTTTGTAAGGAATCGATGATGACTATGATTAAAGGAAGGACTGGATTTACCGAAGTTAAGTTACCAAAAATAACCTAGAAGGTGGAAATTATCTAAAGCAAGCTACTAGGTGATGAAGGCCATGGAAAGGTTACAGGGTTCAACAGTGGCGTGACCAAAAGGTTACAGGGTTCAATAGTGGCATGACCACTAAAATTGCAGCCTAAGCTACAAATCTCTACTTGAATCAGTATGTAATTGACCAAAATTTGCAGATACATACTAGAAACATACACTTGACTTTATTACTCATTATCGTTCTTATACATGATTTGTAATATCTGTTTATTTTGATAGGTTTTGCTTATTTCATGTCTAATGTATATGTATCATGTGTAGAGTGCTGGTTCACCATAAAAACTTGGTCAATGATACAACATATGGTTAGAGAAGCCGTAAGTCATGCATGTCTAGAGATGTCCTTTCAGTCTAGGGAGCATGGGCCAATTGAGTTGCTTATTGAGACTCACGGAACAAAGGATAAGACTTTTCATGAGTCTGTTACCATAAAAGTTGTAGTAATAATGTAACATAAGGGGCACTTCTAACCATCACTCTGTCTTTATTTTTTTAAACACATTTGTTTTGTTTCAACGACAGTAAGCAATTTATTTCATCTTATAGTACTAATTTATATGTGATGTAGACTTTCTATTTTGTTTTGTTTGTAAGGATTGTATGACGACTTTGGTTAAGGAAAAGACTGGATCTTCTGAAGTTAAATTCTTAGAAGAAACCTTAAAGGTGGAGCAAAATGTCTACCACAAGCTAATGGGTGGTAAAAGCCATGGAAAGGTGACAGGGTTCGGTAGTGCCATGACTACAAAAGATTTGCATGCTGAGTATCGAAAGAGTGAATCTAAGCTGTTAGTGAATGTTCTCAACAAAATAATGTCCAAGCAGAAACAAGTTGATGTCTTGACTACTAAAATTATTGCCAAAGCTACAAACTCTCAATTTGAATCAGTATGTAATTGATCAAAATTTACAGCTACATACAAGAAACATACACATGACTTTATTACTCATTATTATTCTTATATACATGATTTGTAATATGTGTTCAATTTGATAAGTTTTGCTTATTTCTTGTCTAATGTGTATGTATTATGTGTAGAGTACAGGTTCATTGCAAAACTTGGTCAATGATACACCATGTGATTAGAGAAGCCATGAGTCACGCATGTCTGGAGATGTCCTTTCAGTCTCACATGCATTAGGTAGGCATGTAATAGTGTAGCTTTCTGTTTTTTTAAAGGAAGTAAAACAATTATAGGCTTAGTTATAGCATATATCTTAAACATGAACTAACCCTTCTTTCTCTTGAAATGCCTTTATAGGCTCAGTCAGATTGTAATGTTATCTATAAATAAATTCTTTTTTATGGTTATGTATTGGACAACATTCAAAGAGGGTTGAGTTCATCAAGGCTTTATCCCTTAGTATTTGTTGAAGTCATAAAACTATCACATGAAAACTAGATTTCTTACTCCTGGTGGAGGGACTCCTACTTGTGAGCAACCTGTTAATGTTATTTGTAGACCTAATCTTTGCCTAAAAGGAAACGAAAGTTCTACTTCAACTGGCACTTCAATTCAAGGTGCACTTCAAATCAAAAGGTATCTTTTAAATTTGAAGTTTGTCATTCCAAATGATATGTTAGTTGCATATATGGTTGCTAAGTCTTTGTTTATTTATTTTCTTTCCTAAAACACCGTCATAGAAATGAACAATCAATTCATTGGGCAGACAAATGTAAAACGGACCAAAACAAAATGTAGTGTATTCAATAAGTTTTTTTTAAATAAACTTTCTTTTCTGCCCCTTTTTTGTAAGAATTAAGTGATACATGAGCTTCCACTTCTTTGTTTAATGTTCCAGACCTTTCACGTTCAATGCAAATCCTTATAAATCTATGCTCATATTGCTAGTTAGCTTATGAGGAAGTGGCAAAGATAACTAAAAAGAATCATGATTCATTTAAAAAGTACACTTGTGTGAAAAGAAGGTTTTGACACTCTATTATCTTGCGAGCATGGAAAATATGGTCTTATCTTTCATGTTTTTTCAATTTTATTTGTTTGATTCAAGTAACATTTTTACAAGTTGGACATATTTACAATAAGTTTTGACTACATGTGATTACAAAGCTAATCCACACATAGTTGACAAGGTTTTACTTGAGAGACTGCAAAATGTGAACATTGTGAGTTTAACCATTTACTTTAAAAATTTTAAG